>WBNM01028904.1:1394-12633 GCA_013399055.1 Ramphastos sulfuratus | reverse complement strand
GATCACTTGGGTTGTTTCTGTGCTCCACACCCTCCCTGGAGGTGTTCAAGGCCAGGTTGGATGAGGCCTTGAGTGACCTGTACTAGTGGGAGGTGTCCCTGCCTATGGCAGGGGGTTGGAACTAGATGATCCTTGAGGTCCCTTCCAACCTTCCCATTCTATGATACTATTCTATGATTCTATGAGCATTGCCCACCTCCATGGGGGTCTGGGCAAGGAGGACAGAGAGTGCTCACCACCCCCATGGGGGTTTGGACAGAGGACAGAGAGTGGGTCTGGACAAGGAGGACGGAGAGTGTTGACCACTCCCATGGGGGTTTAGATAAGGAGGCCAGAGGGTGTTGACCACCCCTATGGAGGTCTGGGCAAGGACAGAGAGTGTTGACCACCCCCATGGGGTTCTGGGCAGGGAGGACGGAGAGTGTTGACCACCCATATGGGGGTCTGGACAAGGAGGACAGAGAGTGTTGACCACCCCCATGGGGGTCTGGGCAAGGAGGACAGAGAGTGTTGACCACCCCCATGGGGGTTTAGACTAGGAGGCCAGAGGGTGTTGACCACCCCTATGGAGGTCTGGGCAAGGAGGACAGAGAGTGTTGACCACTCCTATGGGGGTCTGGGCAAGGAGGACAGAGAGTGTTGACCACTCCTATGGGGGTCTGGGCAAGGAGGACAGAGAGTGTTGACCACTCCTATGGGGGTCTGGACAAGGAGGACAGAGAGTGTTGACCACCCATATGGGGGTCTGGGCAAGGAGGACAGAGAGTGCTGACCACTCCTACGGGGGTCTGGGCAAGGAGGCCAGAGAGTGTTGTCCAGCACCATGGGGGTTCTGGCAGCAAAGGACAGGCAGTGTGCCCACTCCACCACACAATGTGCAGCGAGGGGAGATGGAGGGCCTTGGATAAGCAGGAGAAGAGGGCAGGGAGCACTGCTCAGAGTTTCTCTTCTCCAGCACTGGGTGAGCACCGCCCGTGTTTGGTGCTGAGCTGATTCATTCCACTCTCACACAAATTAACCATTCCAAACTGGGCTGTGCTACTGATTCCACTTGCTGCTGACACTTCCAGCTGTTTTCCTGGAAAGCCTCAGCAGCCAAAGGAGGTTTTTAGCCCTCATCTCTTGCAAAGACAATGAAAGCTTAATGTGAGGACTGAGACTGGAACTTGTCTCGTTCCGTCACTCAAGCAGGCATCGCATTCTCTTCCCTAATATTTTAGATCAAAACAAGACTCACAGCTAAAGTTTGTCCATGGCTGAACACAGAATCCCACTCCTCAGCACTCTGCTTTGTCACCTCCACACCTTCACTTCGTGAATCCACATCCCCCCAAACCTGCTCCTGGCATGTCACATCCTCAGGGAACTGCCACATCCTCTGGGATCTGCAACAAGCTCAGGGGTGGCTCTTGGTTACTGCACTCCCACCTTGGGGGGTCAGTGCAAATTCCCCACCCTGCCAAACACCAGCAAAGTCAAAAAGCACTTCAAGGGGGTGATGGGAGTGCAAATGACACAAACATCCCCACAGTGAGGCTTCAACCCTTGCTTTTGGATGTGCTGGGAAGTCCAGAGGAACCATGCAGGCCTTTCTGGAATATAGGTTTGGCCATTGTGATGTTTGGAGTTCCTAAAATCCCACCAGGACAGCTGCAGATGTTTAACAATGCCAAGGAAGAAGGAGCAAAAAAAAAAAAAAAATCAATGAACTGCTGATTCCCTACAGACCCACATCACAGAACTGTACAAGTGTTGGGTTGGAAAAGACCTCTACAACAACCACTGAGCCCAACCACCAACCCAACACCACCATGACCATTAAGCCATGTCCCCAAGCACCACATCTACACATTTCTTGAACACCTCCAAGGATGGTGGCTCCCTGGGCAGCCTGTTCCAAATTAACAGCCTCATTTCCCCCATTGATTGCTGCTCAAAGCATGCATCAATGCATAAACATAGGATCATAGAATCACCAGGAGGTTGAGAGGAGACCTTCTGGCTCCCTGCAACTCCTTGAAAGGAGCTTGGAGTGAGCTGGGGGTTGGTCTTCTCTCCCTACTATCAGGTGATAGAAGGAGAAATAATGACCTGAAAATATGCCAGAGGAGGTTTAGGTTGGATGTGAGGGACAACATTTTCTTCCATGAGAGTGGTCAGGCAGTGGAACAGGCTGCCCAGGGAGGTGCTGGAGTCACCATTCCTGGAGAATCACAGAATTAACCAGGTTGGCAGAGAGCTCCAAGCTCACCCAGCCCAACCTAGCACCCAGCCCTACCCAACCAACCAGACCATGGCACTAAGTGCCCCAGCCAGGCTTCGCTTCAACACCTCCAGGGATGGGCACTCCACTACCTGCCTGGGCAGCCCATTCCAATGCCACCCACTCTCTCTGGCATCAACTTCCTCCTAACACCCAGCCTGAACCTGCCCCTGGCACAGCATAATGAAGCTGAACACCTGAGTGGAAGCTCTGAGGAGCTTCAGCACAACCCTGGCACCTGGCAGAGGGTGTGAGCCAAGCAGGAGCTTCAGCAGCTTCCCCAACACCCCCTGCTTGGGTGATGCCTCTACTGAAATGTACATCACAGACATCACTGTCACTTTCCTGCAGCCAGAAGATGCTGACTCAAAGGAAGGACATCGCTGCCGTGCTCCAGCATCAATTACTGAGGGAACACTCAGTGCTTCAGGCACGGTGCTGCCTTCCTGACAGAGCAAGGAGGTGAGTTTTAGAGACCTGGCTGCTGGAGAGCAGATTAAACAGGAGAAGCTGGATGCTGGGAGGTGGATCAACACGTGCCAGCAGGAGACAGCTGATGGCCATCTTGCTGTAAGAACCTGGCAACTGCCTTGCACAACCAACTTTGGATGCTGCAGTGCACAGCGACCGAGAAGAGCTAAATTCAGAGGGTTACAGAGATGGAAGTGGCATTAAAAAAAACAAACCACAACCCTCCTTTTGTAACACCCAAATGGCAGCTGACTGGGGGCCGTGTTTAAATGCACAGCCAGCTTCTCATCCTTCAGCAGTAATCTTAATGGGTATTAAAATATATTCATGCTACAAATCGTGGGGGAAATAAAACTCAGGAGGAGCAGTGATGGTGTGCAGCAAGACTCGAGATAAACAGCTCTACCCATCCTCTGCATGGTCCTAGAAGGGTTTCATCTCTCAGTGACCCTGCATTTCCCCACTCAACACCAGTTGAAAGCAAAATGAACTCTGGTTTGCCACAAAAGGCTGCAAAATCAACTCTGTTTTGCCAGAGAAGCCTGCAAAAAGAACTCTGGTTTGCCAGACAAGCCTGCAAAATCAACTCTGTTTTGTCAGAGAAGCCTGCAAAAAATCAACTCTGGTTTGCCAGAGAAGCCTGCAAAAAGAACTCTGGGTTGCCAGACAAGCGTGCAAAATCAACTCGGGTTGGGCAGAGAAGCCTGCAAAAAGAACTCTGGTTTGCCACAAAGGGCGGCAAAATCAACTCTGGTTTGCCAAAGCAGCTTGCAAAATCAACTCTGGTTTGCCAGAGAATCCTGCAAAAAATCAACTCTGGTTTGCCAAAGAAGCCTGCAAAATCAACTCTGGTTTGCCAGAGGAGCCTGCAAATCCAACTCTGGTTTGCCAGAAGAGCCTGCAAAAGGCATGTGAAATGGAAGTAGCTAAAGGCAGAGGGAGAAGGATGGAAACCCAAATGTCACTGATCCTTAGGATGTTAAACAGTAGTGAGCTGAATGTGCATTAAAAGACATTTATGCCACATGCAGTGAGGAAAAAATTCAAGAGGAGCAGTCATGATGTGTAGCAAGACCCAAGATTAACAGCTCTACCCACCCTCTGCGTGCTCTTGGAAGGGTTTTCTCTCCCAGTAACCCTGCATTTCCCCAGTCAACACCAGTTGAAAGCAAAATAAACTCTGGTTTGCCAGAAAAGCCTGCAAAATCAACTCTGGTTTGCCAGAGAAGCCTGCAAAACCAGCTCTCCTTTGCCAGGAAAGGCTGCAAAAATCAACTCTGCTTTGCCAGAAGAGCCTGCAAAATCAACTCTGCTTTGCCAGAGAAGCCTGTAAAAATCAACTCTGCTTTGCCAGAGAAGCCTGCAAAAATCAACTCTGGTTTGCCAGAGAAGCCTGCAAACTGAACTCAGGTTTTCCAGAGAAGCCTGCTAGAGGCAGGTGAAATGAGAGAGAAGTTAGCAGCAGAGCTAGAGAGACAGAAACCCAAATGTCACCCTAAATATTCCCCCCTCCCCCCCCTCATGGCTTTGCTCCAGAGGTGGGGAGCAGTGCTGAGGTCTCCTTCGGCAGCATCCCTCCACCAAACACATCCTCTCCCTGCCCCTGCACCCCGAGGCAAAAGGAAGGTTTTAATCCTCCGGCTCTAATTTCATTTATGTAACCGATCCAGCTGCGCAGCCACCGCGTCTCCAGCGCTGTCTCAGGGCCTCCAGCATCGCTCGGACCCTGGCTGAAACCCACCAGGAGGGAACCTCCAGAGTAATCCGATGAATTATTGTGGGTTTTTTTTTTTTCTTTTTTCTTTTTTTTAATTAGGTAGCTCCAAAGCTGCATTTGTTTGGGCTTCACTGAGGTTTTAGTGCTGGCGAAGTGTCCTCCCTGCCTCTCAACTCGGCCAGTTGCCTCCTCTGCAGCTTCCCAGCACCAAATAAAGCAGACTTTATTTTGATTGCCTTGGATTCTCTAATTCCAGAAAAGCATGAGGGCTTCAGGACACCTCAAAACACAGAGTACAGAGAAGAATTTTTTTTTTTATTTCCCAGCTGCCCTACATAGACATCTACTGAATTTTCTGTAGCTACTACACCAGGAGCAAGGCTGACTTGCTCCGAAACGGCTCGAAATTGCTGCTGAAAATACCTCGTGTGGTGTTTGAACAAGGGGTTGAGGGGGTCGTTAAGGATGCGTAGGGCTAAAACACTTCGGGAGGGCTGAGTTAAGGCCACCCCAAGAGGAAAACCGAGCAGGCAGAGACTTTAGAACTTCAATTGCTGCTAGTTAAAGGAGAGATTTATCACGAGCACCGAAAGGTTCCACCCAGCTGCGATCCCAGACCGTCAGGAAATGGGATTTTTTTTTTCTTTCTTCCTCCCCCCCCCCCTCCACCAACCAACTACAACAAATCACGAGAAAAGTAAAACAGATAAACAGAAAAAGTTAAGATCAGGGGTGGAGGGGGAAAAAAAATAAGACCAAGGCAGAGCGCTGACAGGCACAAATCGTTGAGGAGGATTTGAGGGGACGAATGCACGACTGCTGGTAAACAAATTTTTGCTCCGCTCAAGCAGAGTGAAGACACCGTGAGGGTTCATTAGGAGAATTAATAACAGAGCCACGCTCAAGGATGCAATTTTAAGGATGCAAATCCTATTTGCCACGTGAAAAAGAAGGGGAGGAAAACGACCAACCATCCCACTACCAAGACCTCAGGCTGAGGACCATCCTTAGAGGGTCAGCAATGTTCAAATGCTGCAGGAATCCCCCAAAACTGCATCATGTCCCCCAGCAGATGATTGCCAAACTTCTAAACAGAGGGCTCTAAAGCAGCTCCGGCACCGTAATGGGATCCAGGATCACCACAGTATCTCCCCTCCCAGGAGGGATTGGGGCTCACCGTGAAGCCCAAAACCGAGTCCACCGGGAGCTCCAACCCCTCTCAGAGGGGTGCTGTGGCACTGACGGGGTCATTCCCAAACCGCCATGGCCACCATGAAATCATTCCCGGGAGCCCCAACCCCTCTCGAGGGGATGCTGCAGTGCCGGTGGGGTCATTCCCAAACCACCGGAATTACCGTGGGGTTATTCCACACACACCCACACCCCCCCAACCATCACCCCAAACCCCGCGGATTCGCGTCCTACCTAAGCACCGCCGTGTCCCCTTTCCTGACCACCAGATTGTCCACGGTGGCTCCAGGGAAATCTCCACCAGGAGCAGCCAATCTCCCAGGGCTTAAAAACCAGCATAGACCGAGGACCACAATCGTCAGCCACTGGTGGGAGCCCCCGGAGCTCCGCACCAGCGGCACCATCTCCGCGTTTCTTCTCCTTGTGGGGCGACCCAAATGTTGTCCCCCACCCCACCAACCGCCACCACCGCTCAACCCTAGGTAGCTCCGAGGTCCTGAGGATGNGCAAACGTGCCCCCAGACCGGGGGTTCACTCAGTAAGGGCAGACACCCCCCCACACCCACCCCACCCCGGTGTCCCCCCTCCTCAATGTCCCAGTTTGCAGCGCCCCTACTAGTACGCATGGATACCAGCAGATCTCCCACTTGGTGTTTTCCTCCCCACCTCGGTGTCCCCCCTGCTCAAGGTCCCAGTTTGTAGCGCCCCTACTAGTACACATCGACACCAGCAGATCTCCCCCTTGGTGCCTTCCTCCCCCTCTCGGTGTCCCCCTCCTCAATATCCCAGTTTGCAGCCCCCTACTAGTAAGCATCAACAGCAGCAGATCTTCCCCTCGGTGTCTTTTTGCTCCCCAAGGTGTCCTCCTACTCAATGCCCCAGTTTGCAGCCCCCTCTACTAGTACGCATCGACACCAGCAGATCTCCCCCTTGGTGTCTTCCTCTCCCCCCCGGTGTCCCCCTACTCCACGTCCCAATTTGCAGCCCCCGTACGAGTACACATCAATACCAGCAGATCTCCCCCTTGGTGTCTTCCCCTCAACCCTGGTGTCCATCCAGTACTTGCAGCCCCCCCTTCCCTTGCGCTCCCACCCCGTCCCCCCTTACATCCCAATTTGCACTTCCCCCATCCTTGACATCCCAGTTTGCGGCCCCAGACCCCCCAGGGTGCACACTCGGAAGCGGTAGATCCCCTCTTGACGTGTTCCCAACTCGCCATCTCGGTTTGGCAGGTGTGTAGTCGTCCCCAGGTGTCCACTCAGTACCGGCAGACACCCACTCCCCTGTGGTGTCCCGTTGGGTGTCGCCTGCCTCCCATTACATGCCAGTTTGCAGCCTCCCACAGCCCGGGTGCTCATCCAGAACCAGCAGACACACCTTCGGTGCCCCCCGTATTTGGCATCTCGGTTGGCAAATGTCCCTCACACACACCCGCCCCGAACCGCCCCCCATCCCCGGGCCGTGTACCCCTGCTCTGCCCCAGGGCTATTCCATCCCAGTTTGCACTTCCTAGGAAGAGAAACAGAGAGCCCTGGGGCTGTTTATTCTGGAGAAGAGAAGGCTGAGAGGAGATCTGAGCAATGTCTGTCAATATCTGAGGGGTGGGGGGCAAGTGGCTGAGGCCAAGCTCTTCTCGGTGGTCAGCAGCAATAAGACAAGGAGCGAGGGCTCCAAACTGCAACACAGAAGGTTTCACCTCAGCATGAGGAGAAGCTTCTTTACAGTGAGGGTGCTGGAGCCCTGGAGCAGGCTGCCCAGAGAGGTTCTGGAGTCTCCTTCTCTGGAGGCTTTCCAAACCCCCACCTGGATGCATTCCTGTGCCAACTACCCTAGGGGAGGTTGGGTTCAATGATCTCTGGAGGTCTCCTTCCAACCTCTAAAGTTCTGTGACTCTCCCCAACCTCAGTGCTCATCCAGAACTGCTAGAACACCCCTCAGTGTGTCCACCCCTTGACGTCCTAGTTTGCATCCCCCCACCCCAATCCAGCATCAGTGTACCCCCAACTCAACACCCCAATTTACAGCTACTCCATGTGTACTTACCCACCACCAGCAGCCCTTCTCCATGACCTCCTGAGATGTGTGGCTCCATGGAGTGCAGCTCACTGCACTGCAAAGCCCCTTTAGAGAGTGGCTTTAGGCTGGCAGGGATGCAAATGTGCTGTTCACTGGGTCAAGCTGAGCTCATGCTCAACCAGATTGCTCTCCTGGTTGCATGTGGCCATAATTCCAAGGTCCAGGGGGGCTGCTTCCTGCTGTGTGATGAGATTTGTAGCCTCAGGTACAAAGATTGGTCCCCTCCCACCTGGTCAGTTGGATTTAAGTTCAAAGGGAATCTAGCCAAGAGAAATGGATCTGCATGTCCTGTGCCTGGGCAGCACTGACAGAGTCAGCCCTTAGCAGGTCTTTTGATGATGCAGAAGTGGCAGGAGTGGCTGAGCAGCCTGCTCCAGGGCTCCAGTGCCCTCACACCAAACAAAATTCTCCTCCTGGTCAGATGGCACCTCCAGTTTGTCCCCATGGCCTTTTGTCCTCTTGCTGGGCACCACTGAGAAGATCCCAGCCCCATTCTCTGGCCCCTTTAGCTCTTGCTGAGCATTGCTCAGGCCCCCTCTGGGGCTGCTCTTCTGCAGGCTCCACAGCTCCAGGGCTCTCAGCCTTTCCCCCTCACAGAGCTGCTCCAGGATCCTAAATGAAACCAACTCTTCTGGAGTTTTCTGGAGGGAAAAACTGCTCTGAGTAGCTGCCCTGGCCTCAAAAATAACTTTTGTCCTCAGCTCCTGTCCTCCTCCTTCCTTCTCCATGGAATGCCATGATTTCACAGAATCCCTGAATCCCAGCATGCTGGAAGTGAGAAGGGACCTCTGGAGATCATCAGGTCCAACCTCCCTGCTCCAGCAGGGGCACCCCCAGCAGCCTGCCCAGCAGCACAGTGCCCAGCTGGGGTTGGAAGCTCTCCAAGAAGGAGACTCCACAACCTCTCTGGGCAGCCTGCTCCAGGGCTGCAGCACCCTCACACCATGGAAACTCTTGGGTTTGTTTGTGCCCCTTGCCCTGTAAGTGGACACCACTGAGGAGAGTCTGGCCTCATCCTCTTGCCCTCAATAGGTTCTTCAGCTCTTGCTAAGCATTGTTCAAACCCCCTCTGGGGCTGCTCTTCTGCAGGCTCTCAGCCCCAGGGCTCTCAGCCTTTCCTCCTCCCAGAGCTGCTCCAAGCTCCTAAATGAAACCAATTCTGGAGTTTCCTCTAGCCCTTCAGCTCCCATATTTTGTCACAAGCATGAAGGAACAGCTACAGGAGAATTAAACACACAGAAGGGAACGAAGCAAAAAGCCAAGTGTGAAGCCAATGACTCAGTCTGGAGTGTTTGTGCCAACTGCTGAACCAAAACTTGCAAACAACAAATAAATGGAGCTGTTCTGAGCCGCTCCAAACAGAAACGTGCAGTTGGGCTGCAAGAAATATCCTCTGTGTTTGGAGAACCCAGCTCTGGCNCCAGGCTCTCACCACCCTCATGCTCAACAACTTCTTCCTCACATCCAGGCTGACTCTGCCCATTTCTAGCTTGGTTCCATTCCCCCCAGTCCTGTCACTCCCTGACAACCTGAAAATTCCCTCCCCAGCTTTCTTGTAGCCCCCTTAAGATACTGAAAGGCCACAAGAAGGTCACTTTGGACTTTGGACCCTGCTTACCAATCAGCCTACCAACTAATTAGCTTACCAGCTGCTAATTACCCTTATTGTAGCAGAGGTGGGCAGGGACTTGGCTCTATTCCCACAAATTTTAGCCTTGCTTGCAGGGTGGGCACCAAACATCCTGTTCCAAAAGGTGTTCATGGCAGCAGCATTTTCAAGGTGCTGAAACCCAAGGTCTTCTGGGCATAGTGTCAGAAGGAACTGTGGCCCCTAATTTTGTTAATTGCTCTAATCAAAACCTTTCTACAGAGCTCTGTCAGAAGCCACCAGGCCATTTCCATGCAGACATTTGTTTGGTTTGGAGGTAGGTGTTTCTGAAAGAGTTCAGGGGTTGCCACCTCGTTGCCAGGTGTCTTTGGTTGACATCACCCCCAGTGTCTGAAAAGGATCCTGAGGTTTGTCAGGGCTTAAAGGGGTCAATCAGAAAGCTGGAGTCAGATGGAGCTGGAATTGTTCAGCCTGGAGAAGAGAAGGCTCCAGGAGACCTTCTGGTGGCCTTTGATTGTTTCAATAGACCAATCAGAAAGCTGGGGGCAGAATTTTGAGCAAGGCCTGTTGTAACACAACAAGGAGTAATGGTTTGAAGGTAAAAGAAGGATATTCAGACTGGAGAGAAGGGAGAAATATTTGGTACTCAGTGTGGTGAGACCCTGGCCCAGGTTGCCCAAAGAGGTAAGAGATGTCCTATCACTGGAACCATTCCAGGTCAAGCTTGATGGGGCTCTGAGCAACCAGCTGTAGTTGCAGATGCCCCTGCTGGCTGTGGAGTGTTTGAACTGGATGCCCTTGAAAGATCCTTTCCAATCCAAACCTTCTCTGGTTCTGCAATTCTCATTTCCATCGTTTCAGGTCATTGCCTTAGCTGAGTTTTTAACTTGACAGAACAGGGCTGTAGAAGCAGCTCAGCCCATAGCAGACATCAGAGCATGTGTGTAACAAAGATCCCTCCAAGGAGGAGTGGATCCATGGGTGCCTTTTGATAAAAGACAAGCTCCAGTGATACCTTTCTAACACACAAGACATTCAGAAGGTTCCTCTCCTGCCTGTGAAGACGTGGATAGGCAGGACATGTGCACTGGCACACACCTAGAGCCACCAGGCAGCAGTCATAGAATCATAGAATGGGAAGGTTGGAAGGGACCTCAAGGATCAGCCAGTTCCAACCCCCTGCCATAGGCAGGGACACCTCCCACTAGCACAGGTCACTCAAGGCCTCCTCCAACCTGGCCTTGAACACCTCCAGGGAGGGAGCAGCCACAACCTCCCTGGGCAACCTGTGCCAGTGCCTCACCACCCTCACTGTAAAGAACTTCCTCCTGACATCCAGTCTAAATCTCCCCTCTGCCAGTTTAAACCCAAGTCATTTCCATCTTACCTCCATCACTCACAGGTTGCATCAGTTTGGAAGAGACCCTCAAAGGTCATCTTAGTCCAACCCTCTTGCAGAGACACCTCCAGACAGATCAGGCTGCTTGGGGTGTGCTGATTTAAGGCTAATTTTAGTGAGAGACATTAGATTATTGGCTGTGAAAACACAATAATAGTGATGTGTGTCTCATTATTGGCTTTGCTTCAGAATGCAAAAACAAAAACACAAACAAAGGTAGGTCAGTCTCTAGCTGCTGTTGCCTGCTTCATTACCTCTGCCTGGACCTGTGTAATGTGAGCTAATCATTTCCTTCTTTTGATGGCTTGCCAACCTTTCCCAGCTCTCACTGCATGTAAGAGGGGATTCTGAGATAAAGGAGGGGGTGGAATGAAGGTGGGAGGTTGGTTGGGAGCCCTCTTGGGCAGTCTGGCTGCTGGGGAGGGGTTTTGTATTTCTGTACTACTTTTCATAGAATCACAGAATTACAGAATCACAGAATCACAGAATCACAGAATTACAGAATCACAGAAT
>WBNM01028903.1:0-22229 GCA_013399055.1 Ramphastos sulfuratus | reverse complement strand
TTTTTTTTTTTTTTGATGGTGAACCTGTGGAATAAAGAGATTCTGTGACCCAGGCGTTAAATTACACCTACAACCTTCAAACCTTCCAGCCCCCTCCCGCAGCCCCTACAATGTTTTCTGTTACGACAGAAGGAACATAAAGCCTCAGCCTGCTCCTCACACATCATTGCTCTCCAATCCAATGAAAGAAGGTGAGACTTTGACGTATCTGTTTGCATGCTGACCTCTCAAAGCAGAAATTCATTCTGAAGAACTTCTTCATATACGGACACAAGCAAAGCTGCATGTCCGATGCAGCACCCAGGGATGCTGCTGCTGGTACCGGAGCTCCGGGAGCCCTCTTAAAAGTGGTGGTGGAGGAGGGGGACGCACAGGACAGGGAGGAGGGGAGAGGTACATAAACAGAAATACAGAGGCATGTTGAAAGTCAAATCAAGAGGCTGTCGGGGCTGCCACTAGGTTAATTTGCCCCCGGACCTCCCCCCACTCCCGGTGCACGGACATGGCTCCGTATCGATCGCAGCAAACAGCTTGTTTCACGCCTGGGTGGTGGTGCAGCCGCAGCCACCGCTTCCTCCGCGCCAGCGGGCAGGAGCGGGACCACCCCCTGCCCACTCCCACCACCCTGTTGCAGCTCTAGCCCAAGTACCCACAGCTCGCTGCTCTCACCTGGTTTGCCTCCACAAGAAGGTCTGGATGGGCAGAGGGATGCCGCGGCAGCTCTCCTGCTCCTGGCCCTCCGAGCTTTTCCTTTTCACCATGATGCTGGTGACAGCTGCTGCGGTGCGCGGGTCTTAGCAGACATACCAGCCGGGGTCTCCCATGGCCGCCTCTCTGCTCTCCGTAACTCCGTACTCCCTTGACTTCATTCTCTGCAGCCCACCCCCTGCCAGCCCCCTCACACCTCCCTTCAGCTCTGCCGGTGCAAAATGGCTGCAGAAGGCAGGGAGGAAATTAGGGGAGCGAAGATGTCCGCGTCCCTCCGCTTCCTCCCTGCCTTCAGCACCTCCCTCCAAGGACAGCTCCCAGCCCGGCAGCCGCGCCGGCAGGCGGTGACAGGGGAGGGGGGCGGCACCGCCCGGCCCGGCCCGCCCCGGCCCGCGCCCCCGGGCCTCCGCTCAACTTCGAGCCGCTGCAGAGGGCGAGGGGCAGCTCTGCCAGCTGGCCCCGCAGCAACAGGACTGCGCCGCGGGAAAGTTTCGAAGCCCCGGNAGTGAGGGTGGTGAGACACTGGCACAGGTTGCCCAGGGAGGTTGTGGCTGCTCCCTCCCTGGAGGTGTTCAAGGCCAGGTTGGATGAGGCCTTGAGTGACCTGTTCTAGTGGGACGTGACCTTGCTTATGGCAGGCGGTTGGAACTAGATTATCTTTTTTTTTAATTGTCTCAAGCCTGAGTTTTTGTGTGTTGCTTTTCCCTCCCTTCTGTGTTGGGAAAATAGAGAGGTTAACCTGCTGGGTTGGTTTACCCTGTGGATTTTTTGCTTTAAACCATTATACCCATTTCTCTTCCTAGAAAGTCTTGGGATCTGAAGTTAACACACTAGGATGCAGGAGGAGCATCAGCAGAGAGTGGGCACAGAGAGCTATTTCATTAGCAGTCATTCAGAGCCCTGTAAAGAGCAGTTCAAAGGCTGCTGTTTCAGTGTGGCAACTATGTACATCCTTTTTCCTTTTGCACCATCACCAATTACACCAAGCAGAAGTTTAAAACAAAGACTCAATTCTCTCCTTCCCAGGTGTTTTGTAAAAAATAAAGCAAGCTATGAAAACTCTGCTTTTCTTTTTTCCTTTAAGGGCTTTTAAACTCAGCTTGAAAACATTTCAGCAAAGGTTCTTCAGGAGTCTCATTCACAGCTCCTCTTGCCAGCCCTCTCCAAACAGAACACAACCTGTGCTCAGAAACCAGGATGGATGAACCTCCTAAAACTATGGAGTGAACCCCTAACTCTGCCACATGAATTTGGGCAAGAACAGACTGTAGCCTAACTACAGATGCCATAAGGACACTCAGATATTTAATTGTAGGACGACATTTAACTGGAATCAGTAGGAGTGGCACAGCACTCGTGCATCTGAGAATTCCATTTCAAAACAGATCAGAAACACAAATCCTGCACAGTCACTGCAGAAAGAGAGTCACTGCCTTTGCACAATTTTCAAGCAACGAATCACATTCACTGAGCCATCTAATTGCCATTAAAGACATAATAGGCAGGAAGAGATGGACCAAAATGCAGGAGGTAACATAGGGGGATGTCATGGGTTGAGTTGAATCTGCTGATGGATAGTCAATACCACACTGCTGTCATGCCAGCTTCAAAATCAAAACGGTGGCTAGAGCAAAGTCTCATGGGGATTGAAGTTCAGATTGTGACATGGGAGGCTTCCTGCTCTGCTTGCTGCTTTTGGTTTTCTGGTTTCCAGTGTTGGGCCTTTTCTGCAGCGCTGGCTGCTGCCTGCCTGGGGGTTGCTGCGTGTCTGGGGGCTGCTGCGTGCCTTGGGGCTGCTGCACGCCTAGGGGCTGCTGTACGCCTAGGGGCTGCTGTGTGCCTGGGGGCTGGTGCACACCTAGGGGCTGCTGCATGCCTTGGGGCTGCTGTGTGCCTGGGGGCTGCTGCACGCCTAGGGGCTGCTGCGTGCCTGGGGGCTGCTGTGTGCTACAGCCATTTTATTGCTGGCTTCTGCTGCCGCTTTTGCATTTGCTAAGTTAATTGTATGGAATATGATCTCATTACAACTGCTTAGCTCGACCCAGAGGGGTTTAGACATGGGAGGCTTTTCCCTCCCATCTGTGTGGGGAGAAGGGAGCTTGTGAGAGCAGGCTGTGTTAACCCAGGCCAGGTGGGCTCTGGAAAGACTAGGAAATAAACCCCCACAGCTTTCACTGTCAGGGTATCACACCTCCCCTTGGATCAAGAAGCTGCTGCTTTGGTAGTAGCTGCAAAACTTCTGCTTCCTTTCAGGAAGAAAGACAACAAATCTCTTCCCTACACCACATTCCAAACACCTTTTTTTTACCTTCTTCCTGGAGAAGAAAGTCAGTATCTCTTGTTACCAAAAACTTCTTTCCATTGCTCAGCTAAGCTGAGAACTGCCTCTACCACATGCTTCTCCTCCCAGAAGGCGGCTGCTCATAGTCTCGGTTTGGGAGCCCCTCCATCAGGGCCACACCATCTTTTAACTTCAAAACAGCCACTGGAACTCCTGTGTTCCTCTAAGTGGCCCATGTGTTTCTGTGTTCCTCTAAGCAATACACCTCTAAGTGAAAGCCCTGCCTGCCACTGCGACCTGACCTAGTACTTCCACTCACCCATACAATGCAAGGAGCAGGCACAGGATGCGCAGCAAACATTCCAGCTCTGGGCTCGCTTTGCTTGGCCACCACATGCTGGCACAGTCTTTCTCACAGGGTTTCTCCAACTAGTTGCTGCAGACACTTCCTCCCACAAAGTTTGGTATTTTATGGCTTGCTACACACATCCTCAAAAATGTGCATCTGGTCTGTAAGGCTCTTTACCAGAACTTCTTAATTTTTCTTTCATCAATGCTGCTAAGAAGACACAACAATCACAGAAATATCAGCTCTTCCTTCCTTTCAAAGGGAGGAAACAGGTTCTTACCAGCTGTCCTCAACGACTGCTCTAGCTGTGAATGCTTAAAGCAGGATTCACCCTTTTGTTCTCCTCCTTAATCCTTTTCCTTTTAGCAGATGATACATTAGTTCTGCCTCGTGCCTAAGCGCCCTTAGGAGGGTGCTTCTAATGGATAATTAGCAGCACTTAATTATTCCTCCAGGTAGTTTGACTGCATTTATTTATGAATATTGCAGCATTATGTGAAAATCCCAGCTCGCTCCGGGACTGGGAAACTGAAGGCAGCTACTCAGTTGTATCTCTCTTAGAGCTCAGGCTCACAGCCATCTCCAGAGCAAGTCTCGCCGCTGCTGCTGCTGTGCAGCTGCAGAATGCGCAGAGCTCACGCAGTGGCTCTAATTTTGTATGCGCCTCTGCAGCTACCTCTGCACCGCAGAGGCTCGAACCCCCTGCAGAGCAGGAGGAAGCACCAGAAGCAGCGTTGCCCGAGGAGGTCCAGAGCGGGCAGTACCGGAGGGGAGAAGTGAGAGAGGAGCCTCCTGCTTCCCCACGCCGCAGCCCCGCGCTGAGCCCGCACGCTTCAGGCTGCTTCCCTGGCAGCTCTCAGCGTAGCCCCAGCAGCTCATCACTCGCAGCTCCCACTGACTGTCGTCCACACGACCTCGCGGTCATGAGGAAACTGCGTGCGGCACGGAACCGGCCCCGATGGTGCTGAGCACGGCGCCGTGAGGGGAGTGAGGCAGGGAAGGAGGGAGGCAGGGAGGGAGGGCAGCGCTGTCCCCTGGCGCCCGCCGCTGGGCAACGTCAATGCCCGGGCGAGCAGAGAGCGCCGTTTCCCTCAGCAGGGATGGGATGGCAGGGGATGGGATTGGGACGGCAGGGGATGGGATTGGGACGGTACGGGATTGGATTGGGACGGCACGGGATGGGCATGGCATGGCATGAGACGGCTGCCCCTCAGGGGAGGTGCGGGAGCCATGGACCAAAACCATGGCGAGTCCCTGCAGGCGACCCAGCTTGTGACAAAGGGGTGGCTGTGGCCGCTGGCGATGCCTTAGCTGCAACCTCTGGGTGGGTGGTGGCCAAAGGAGGCAGAGTGAGGAGGGAGGAGAAGCTGGCTCCTGCCGTGGGCTGAGACTGCTCAGTGCAGGGCGATGCTAAACCTCACCTCCAGGCTCTCGCCCAGGGTAAGGCAGGCTGGCATATACACACCGAACAGGGCAACATCGCCCCACAGAGGAGGGCGTTAGCTGGAAAAAAGAAATTCTTTTGGCAAGAAGTGGCAGGGATGATCTGAGAAACACAGCTTCCTTAGCTCCGAGGTCTCCTGCTGAGACAGGCTGTGTAACAGCAGCAGGCGCAGGACGCTTTTCTCCCCCTGCCCGGTGGTGGGATGCATCACAAAGGGTGGAAGCAGACACCAGCCATTAGATGACAAGCGATTTTATTTTGCAAAACAATCACTATACAGCAACAAATACAATTGCAAATCGGATTGAAAAACATGAACTACCTACCACCAGCCATTCAAGAAATGCCTCTTTTATGGTAACAGGCTCTAGAATTACCAGAACATAACACAGGTTTGTAACAGCAGACTGTATTCCTTGACATCCAGCATACAGCATGTTTATCTGTTGGCTTTTTTCTCTTTGCTAAAGTTGAAGTGGCTTTTAGATGCTTGACTTTTTCCAAGGGTGAAACTAATTTACCTTCCTGCAGTGGGAGTTGCTGGAGTTGCAGAGGGAGCTGCTTTAGCAATCTGACTAGTGAGTGAACTCGACACACACCTAGGCTAGAAATCTACCTGCGAATGTGCTCTACTCTTCAAGGCCTTTGCCTTTGAAGGGATATTTGTACTTGAGTTTCAAACAGTATTTGGTCCAGCATGGGAAAAAAAAAAGCCCTGCTGCTCACGTGTGGCAGTCCACACAGGCTGCCTTTTGACACCCCTTGGGTCGTGTATGCAGGCAAGCTTAGATTTGTAAGCAGTAGTGATGAGGTCGCTACTGTACCTTAGCAGAGCCTTGAATGGAGAATACCATTTGCTGCTGTACAGTGAAAATAGACATAGCCCTCCTGGGCACATGCTCTCCCTCATCACTATTAGTTTTCCCTTCACTGTTGCTGGACAGAGGCTTGCTAATTTCTTTCTGCTTGTGATTACAGAGAAACGGAACTCTGCAGATGGGGCAGAAGCACTTTTTCTTTCGTCTTTACAACTCGATGGGTTATTCATTTGGGGCTCTCCCCCTAGCAATCCAAACAAGGTTTCACCGTTTCTTTGTCTGGATTAGATTGGCTTTGTTACAGAGTTGGGTCTCAGGCACCCAACGTACCTGTGGGCTCAACAGGCCTGTGGAAAAGAAATACAACGGATGCGGTTTGCAGGAAGCTGGCTCTCTGTCTCCTTCAGGTGGGCATTAGCTATTTACAAACCCCTTGTTATTTAAAACTAGCACACTTCTGGAGCAGTAAAGATTAACACGAGCTTTTTCTCAGTGAACATCTAGAGTCATCTAGCATAACCTGTCTGTTATCTGTTTTATTTTATTGAACACCACAAAACTCTTCCATTTCTTTTCATCTAACTCCACAGCGGTCTAGGATTCTTTCTATGGGAGGGTGATTAAGATTACAAAGGTCCTTGCTTGAATCAAGACAAGAAAGCATGGAATAAATGACTCGATTGTGTTACACCACTCTCACTTTGGACTTGTGGGTGGATTAACTAAGCTTCGTTTGCTAGAGTATGTCAAATTTAAAAGCAGAATAACTTCCCCCCCACACCTTGAGTCTCAGGTCAACACTGTTCTCAACCAGATGGAAGCTGGGGCTCACCAGTACCATGGACTCTCTCCCACAATGGCAAAAGGCATTCAAGAAAAACCACCACTGCAAGGCTGATTCATATTAATTGATAGGATGACCAGAGCAAAGTGACATAAAAACTGTGGATTGTTTTTCTTTCTGTCTGTTGTGTTTCTGGAAAAATGGTAAGAGGCTTTTAATGCACCTTGCTTCATGCTGCCTCCACGTGAGTTCTTAGGGGTACTCAAACAAATTAATACAAGGCAGAAATCAGCTTGGAGAAGAGAAGGCTGTGACCTCACTGCAGTCTACAGCTTCCTCAAGGCGGGCAGTTCAGATTGGTCATTAGGAAGAAAGTCCTTCACTAAGAGCTTGGTCAGTCACTGGAACAGGCTCCCTGGGAAAGTGGTCAGAGCTCAGAGCATCTGCATGATGCTCATAGTCATAGAGCTTAGTTTTAGGCAGTCCTAAAACTCTGTGAGGGAGCAGGGAGTTGGACTCAATGATCCTTATGGGTCCCTTCCAACTATGATTTTATAGTCCTCCAGATGGATTTAGCACAGTTCTATACTCAACTGTCCTTTGGATAAAGCAACCTACTTACAAATGGTATTAGGTACTTTCTAGTGTGAAAAAGCTTCTTTCAGAGCTGAAATGTCATGTGTGGGCTGTTAGGCATTCATCTTCAGGAATTTTTTTGCAGATGCAACCATTTTGTTTTGTCTTTGCATTGCTGCCACACCTTGGCTGAAATCCCCCTCTGGGCCACTGAATATTCACTGTCTGCTTAACTGTGCACTTACTACCTGAATTTAACCATGGGGATTCCTGTGCTCTCAGTTATGAGACCTCTTCTGCACAGCCAGAAAAATCTCCTCTCTGAGTCTTTTCAGATCAGCCCCCAACACACACACACACACACACACGTACACATACAGATTAAGAAGAGAAAGAAACCAAAATCAACCCCAAAACAGATCAAAAGCTTCCAACACACAATGCTAACCTAATACACGTATCAAGCATAGCTCAACTGACAGTGCAACCAATCTGCAAGAGTGCAAGCTGGTCATCTCATAATGTCTACTACACAGGGAGTATCAGCGGAGTAGCACAACAGTATCACCTCTTGGTGTCCATGAGACAGTGCTGCAGCTCCCTTAGGTCAGCTGTTTAGATGTCTCTGCCCTTTCTCTTTTGTGCATGCCTTTTCTTAGACTTTGTACAGTCAGCCCCACTTTGCTCAGCTTTTAAGATGCCTTATTTATTGGTGAATGGCTGCAGCAGCCCAGGCTGTAGCTGACAGGCATCTCTGTTGTGTTTATCGCTGCTACCTGGGGTGCCTCTGCCTATAGGAGACGTCGCTAGAGGAGTGGAAACATCTCCATACCTTTTTGGTTTTCTGTCTTTCAACTTTAGCAAAAGAAAAAAAAAAAAATTAAAAAAAATTTACAATTCACAGTGCGACTTTGTGCTTCTCAACCAGCCTGGACAACAATTCCNAACCAACCAAACAAACAAAAAAAAAAAAAAACAAAAAAAAAGGGAAAGAAAAAAGAAATCAAGAAAGAAATCCAGCCAGAAACAAACTATTGTGGATATTTTAGAAAGCAGAATCCAAACTCAGCCATCTTTGGAGACCCTTTTCCAAACCACCTGGACCCCACAAAACTCATAACTTTGTGAAGAAAGGGAAGGAAGGGAAGAGGGAAGGAATCCTTTTCCTAGCATCACAGAAGAGACTTGCATCTGGCACTAAAACAGGGTCACGGCTTGTAGTTGTTACAGAAAGCAACTTCATGCTGAGAAATTTCATCTCTTTTTTTTTTTTTTTTAAATGTATTCTTATGAAGAGGGAAAAAAAAAAAATCCAAACAAACCAACCCCCTGCTAACATCAACTTTTACATACCTAAAATTGCAACACCAAAGGGTGCAAGAGACACAGATACTGTGAATAAAGAAGTAGAATATTCAAGTATATGAGGAGGAGGAGGAGGAGGGCGTATCACAAATGGCCACAGAGAAATATATATATATATATATCTATAATACTGTATCAAACAGATGGAAGGGGTGCAGGACCAACTGCCTAACTGGACACAGGCCTGTTGGGGAGCAAGTGCTTGCTTTCAGCAGCTTTCTTACCTCACTTCCCCAAGCATGGTTCAAATGGTTTTCAAACTACTTTTTTTTTTTTTTTTTTTTAGTTATTAGTTAAATAATTTATTGGTTTTTTCAGCTATACACTGACATAATTAACCAGGTCCAAAAAAAAAAAAAAAAAAAAAAGAACCAAAAACACCAAACCCAAACAAACCAAAAAACCAACGACCAAACCCAAAAACATGTTAATAACTTAACTCAACTTGTTCTACTTGTTTATACAAAATAACACTTTTTTTTTAACCTTTTTTTTTTTAAAACCTTTTTTTTTTTTATTTTTTTTTTTACCCTTTTTTTTTTTTTTAATCTATGCAGCAGGATAAAGTTTCAGAAATAAAACCCATGTAATAATNTTTTTTTTTTTTTTTAATTACACTTGAATTTCTCTATGTGCCCTTCCTTCTGGTGAGCAGACCTTTTTATTGAACCTGTAATAACTTACAATGGGCAATTTTCCTTTTTTTTTTTTGTTGTTGTTGTTTTCTTTCTGGTTTTGTTTTGGTTTTGTTTTGGTTTGTGTTTTATTTTGTGTTTTCTGTTTTGTGTTTTGTGTTTTGTTTTTTGTTTTGTTTTGTTTTTTGTTTCCTGTTTNTTGTTGTTGTTGTTTTCTTTCTGGTTTTGTTTTGGTTTTGTTTTGGTTTGTGTTTTGTTTTGTGTTTTCTTTTGTGTTTTGTTTTCTGTTTCCTGTTTTGTTTTTGTTTTGTGTTTTGTTTTTGTTTCATGTTTTGTTTTGTTTTGGTTTTCTTTCATGTTTTGGTTTGTGTTTTGTCTTTGTTTTTGTGTTTTGGTTTGAGTTTTGTTTTGTGTTTCGTGTTTTGTTTTGCTTTTATTTTTCATTTCCCCATTTATTAACGGAACAGTGAGATGAGCAGCTTGGGATTATCAACGAGGCTCTTCAGGAAGAGGTGGATGGCCTTCAGGCACATGAAAGGTAAAAATGCATTTTATCATAGTATGGTATTCCATGCAAGACAGAGCAGAGCAACAAGAACTGTCCAATACTGCAGTTGGATACCCATATAAAGCCAGTTTCTTCCTGTTGGAAATGGAGATCAGGTCAATTGCTGCATCTAGTTAAAACTCTGATTGGTTTTGTTTCCTTTTTTTTCTTTTTTCTTTCCTTTTTTTTAAACTGCATGGTAACTACAAGTCTTGGGATGTGACTTAGTTTTAGACATGGTAAAGAATGAACGTTAACACCTGCTCTGAGCCCATTCCTGCCAAGAGCTCATGCCTAAATATTATTACTTCGTACAACGCAAAACGAGCACATTCATAAGCCCTGCTTAGCAAGGGCTGCTGTGACATCTTCAGCTAGGGTAGCAAGCTGGGGTGATTCGAGCAGGTTGATGCTTCCAGAAGAGGAGACGTTGCTGAGTCTGCGCGGCGAAGCCACACTGGACCTGCCCGGGGACTGCGTGATGATCTCGGCGCCGTGATCCACGCGGGCTTTGGCGTGCTCTCTGAAGTTCAGCTTCTGGCTGTCGATCTGCCCCAGGAAAGCAAGCAGTTGGACACGTCACAGAGCCACCCTGCTGTCTTCTGAGACAGCAGCAGTCAGCTCTCAGTTAAACTCCTAACAGCTCTTACAAGGATTGAGGCTTCTTCGCTCCTTAGAATAATGGAAACTGTTGACTTTTCCCCTCTTGTTTAATATATAAGGGCTTACTAGGTAACACTGGCTTATTATTTGCAGCCCTGACGAAAAGGACCTAGGGGTCTGGGGTGATGAAAAGCTCAACATGAGCCTGCAGTGTGAGTGCAGCCCAGACAGCAACCGAGTGCTGGGATGCAGCAAGATCACTGCAGCAGCAGGGCAAGGGAGGGGATTCTGCCCCTTTGCTCTGCTCTTGTCAGACCCCATCTGGAGTCCTGTGTGCAGTTCTGGAGCCCCCAGCACAGGAAGGACATGGAACTGTTGGAGCCAGTCCAGAGGAGGCCACGAAGATGCTCAGAGGGCTGCAGCAGCTCTGCTATGNATCACACCTATGCTGTCCTTCAAACTAGAGCAGAGCAGATTTAGATTGCATGGACAGAGATGGAGAGAGGGGATCCTGCCCCTCTGCTCTGCTCTGGGGAGACCTCACCTGCAGTGCTGCATCCAGCTCTGGAGCCTTCTACACAGGAAGGACATAGACCTGATGGAGCAGCTCTGGAGGAGGCCACAAAAATGCTCAGGGGGTTGGAGCAGCTCTGCTACAAGAAGAGGCTAAGGGAGCTGGGGCTGCTCAGCCTGGAGAAGAGAAGGCTCCAGGGACACCTAATAGTAACCTGCCAGAGCCTGAAGGGGCTACAAGAAGGCTGCAGAGAGACTGTTTGCAAAGGCCTGCAGGGACAGGATGAGGGCAATGGCTTCAATCTAGAGCAGAGCAGATTGAGATTGGATGTGAGGAACAAGTTCTGCACCAGGAGGGTGCTAGAACACTGCAACAGGTTGCCCAGGGAGGTGGTTGTGGCCCCATCCCTGGAGATATTCAAGGTGAGGCTGGACAGGGCTGTGGGCAACCTGATCTAGTTGAGAATGTCCCTGCTGAGTGCAGATGGGGTTGGACTGGATGAGCTTTGGAGGTCCCTTCTGCCAGCACCATTCTGTGATTCCATGATTCTATGGTTTAAGAAGCAGTTAAGAGCTGTGAGAGGGGTCAGATTTTCCTTAATCTTCCTATAAACCTTCAAGGAAAACTCCANACCATTCTATTAGTCTATGATTCTGTTTCTCTCTCTGATGGGTGCTTCAAGGAGCAGTACCATTGTTCCTAGCAGTGTCATTGTTCCTGGCTGTCTGAGTTTAACAGACACAGGCACTATGATTTGTTTCTGAAATCTGAGCTTTTCAAAAATTCCTGGGACTGGTCTTACTGTCAAGATGCTTTCCTTTTGTTTCACAAAGTAGTCCTGACCCTCTGGGATACCCATACTACAGATGTAACAGATCACACCTATGCTGTCCTTCAAACTAGAGCAGAGCAGATTTAGATTGCATGGACAGAGATGGAGAGAGGGGATCCTGCCCCTCTGCTCTGCTCTGGGGAGACCTCACCTGCAGTGCTGCATCCAGCTCTGGAGCCTTCTACACAGGAAGGACATAGACCTGATGGAGCAGCTCTGGAGGAGGCCACAAAAATGCTCAGGGGGTTGGAGCAGCTCTGCTACAAGAAGAGGCTAAGGGAGCTGGGGCTGCTCAGCCTGGAGAAGAGAAGGCTCCAGGGACACCTAATAGTAACCTGCCAGAGCCTGAAGGGGCTACAAGAAGGCTGGAGAGAGACTGTTTGCAAAGGCCTGCAGGGACAGGATGAGGGCAATGGCTTCAATCTAGAGCAGAGCAGATTGAGATTGGATGTGAGGAACAAGTTCTGCACCAGGAGGGTGCTAGAACACTGCAACAGGTTGCCCAGGGAGGTGGTTGTGGCCCCATCCCTGGAGATATTCAAGGTGAGGCTGGACAGGGCTGTGGGCAACCTGATCTAGTTGAGAATGTCCCTGCTGAGTGCAGATGGGGTTGGACTGGATGAGCTTTGGAGGTCCCTTCTGCCAGCACCATTCTGTGATTCCATGATTCTATGGTTTAAGAAGCAGTTAAGAGCTGTGAGAGGGGTCAGATTTTCCTTAATCTTCCTATAAACCTTCAAGGAAAACTCCATTCTTCAACATGGCTTAGGTATTGCACTTGTTTGTGAGGTACCTCATGGCTATTACTACATCTGGTGATACTTTAAACTTTAGATGTGGCATTCCAGTCTGTGCAGCTCCAGTTACTTTGATGAAGCTTCCCTGACTCATATCTGCTGAAGTTTTTACCATGAGGGTGCTGGAACACTGCAACAGGTTGCCTGGGGAGGTGGTTGAGGCCCCATCCCTGGAGAGAGTGAGGATGAGGCTAGACAGGGCTCTGCACAACCTGGTCTAGTTGAGGCTGTCCCTGCTGACTACAGAGGGAGTTGGACTGGATGAGCTTTGGAGGTGCCTTCCAAGCCAGAGCACTCTGTGATTCTGTGTACAGCGGTTCCAACCAAGGGGAAAGGCACTGCACAAGCCACAGCTCCACTCTCAGCAGAGATGTGCAGGTGAGGTCATTCAGATCACAAGGGGAACAGCAACCAGCAGGTGCCCGGGCTCGGAGCAGAACACACAGTTGTTGCCTACTGGATTCAGAGCCATCACTGAATTGGCAGCTCTAATGATTTCACTGGGCTAGGGATAGAGTAGAAGACATTTCTCTGGCAGCTGTGCCCTTACCTTGACGTTACCACCGCCAGGAACGTGGTGAGCATTTTCCAGTGAGCCAACTTTAGCCTGAGCTTTCTCCTTGAAATCCAGTTTCACGCTCTCGATTTTCACGCGCCCGCCGCCTGCACACAAACAGCAATACAGACTGAGAGCTGGAATGGTTCAGGAGAAAGTCTGACCCGATGCACATGCCTGCACTTGCATGACATCCCTTTTGGCTGAGATCTGAGGGTCTGGGAGAAGCACAGAGATCCAGGCTACATATTCAGTAAAATACTCAGTCCTCAGAACATACTCAAACTGCAAGCACATGCTGCAGCCTGATTTTCAGGTGCTTTAAATATATACATTATTTTCTTACCTCCTCTCCAAACTAGGTGGTCCTATACCTTTCTATATAGTTATGTCTCTATATATTTATTTAAACTCTTTGTATTGCCTCTGTCGTGGTGAGGCCCCACCTGGAATATTGCATCCAGTTCAAGAGGGACAGGGATCTGCTGGAGAGAGTCCAAGGCAGGGCTACAAGGATGCTGAAGGGACTGGAGCACTGCCTGATGAGGAGAGGCTGAGAGCCCTGGGGCTGCTTAGTCTGCAGAGGAGAAGGCTGAGAGGGGATCTGAGCAATGTCTATCAATAGCTGAGGGCTGGGGGAAGGAAGGAAGGGACAGGGACAGCCTCTGCGCACTTGTGCCCTGGCACAGGACAAGGGGCAAGGGATGGAAACTGCAGCACAGCAAGTTCCACCTCAACATGAGGAGGATCTTTCCTGTAAGGATGCCAGAGCCCTGGCACAGGCTGCCCAGAGAGGTTGTGGAGTCTCCTTCTCTGGAGCCTTTGCAGCCCTGTTTGGATGTGTTCCTGTGCAACCTGAACTAAATTCTCTGTTCTGTCAGGGGGGTTGGACTGGAAGCTCTCCAGAGCTCCCTTCCATCTCCTGACATCCTGGGATCCTGTAATTTTATCGATTTAGTCAAGAAGAGCTAAAGATAGTATTTTTATTACCACAGTGCATTTCATTTCTCTTGGACCATAAAAGGGTCATGCATGATTCCTCCTTCACATAAGGGGGTTAGGCCTGTGCCTTGCCCCCATCCCAGAAACCTGCACCGTACCTGGCTTGTGGTGGATATTCTTGAGCGAGCCGCACTTGGAAGTGACATGACTCAAGTCGATCTTCTTGGTTACGATTTGCACCTGTTAGAAGCACACACACACAGATTACAGGCAATGGCAAGGGCAGGACAAAGGCAAGCCAGGCCCTGCAGAGGGAGAACCCAAGCCTCTACAAACCACTGGAAAAGCAGAGCTGGTTAGTAGAAAACACAGCATGCCACAGAGGAGGAAACACCTGGATTAATACAGCGAGCTTCCTTCCCACCTCGGGAAACGGCAGAGCTGGGTTAAGTGCTAAAAACCAAGTGTGAGCAAAACCAAGAGGAGGAGAAAGCAGATCAGCTGCTGGTTCTTTGGAGAATGCCTCCCAGGGTGGGTGCATGCAGCAGGACCCATCCTGTTTGCTTCTGCCCTTGCAGAAGTTGCATCCTGGCAACTAGGAACCTTTAGGTGACTTTTCTTTCTCTGCCTCCTGTTTCCCTCTGTTGGGTTTGTTTCCCACTTCTACATAGGGTACATACACTTGGTGTTGAGCCACCGTGAGGAGTCTGATGGAGCTACAGCTGTGACTCCTGCAGCCTCACCTGAGCTGCCTGGGCCTCACCAGAGAGAGCAGTGGCAGGGTTCTGCTCAGCCAGTCAACAGCAGGGGCAGCCTCTCTCCTCCTGCTGCTCTCTGCCCTGCTGCCAGCTGCATTGCTGTGCGCACGGCAAGCCTGGCTCCACTGCCCTCCCAAACAGCTCCCAGATGTGGCCACAATCATAGCAGCTCTCTTAGCAGGCCTTAGGAAGTCACAGCCCCTCCAGGCCAGATGGGAGCTCCAGGATGAATGCAGTGCCACTGGTCTGATCACATCAGCAAAGACTTGGCAGCATGGGTGGCTGTACATGCCCGCAGCTCTTCTATCTGAGGGAAGGTTACTCCCATTGCAGGTGGAACTGTGGCTGCTGCCTTAAGCTGCTCCAATGTGACTGCCAGAACTCAAACCCTGAGCAACTTCAGTTTGTTAGACTGGAATAATGCTGTGGAACTAGCACTTGGGGTGCTGGCTGATCACAAAAAGCTCTCTGGGCTTTCTTCGTCCTCATGTTTTCTTTTTCCTCTGCTGGATGCACGTCACTGAGAGCTCAGCTGAGGAAGGAGTGGTGCTGTGGGCCGTGCCCAGCTGCCTGGCTGCAGTCTCACCCTCAGCTGCAGCCTCTTTCTAGAAATTACTCTCTTGAGTTGCTTCCACAAAATGCACTGAACATTTGGGCTCACACTGGACTTTTACTGTCAGTGCCCCTGGGCATTGAGAGATAAGCCTTCTTTTCTCCTTTAGTGCTCCTGTCCAGGTGGTGGGAATGTGCTGTGCTCTGTGGAGAGAGATCAGGAGGGCACCGCTGCATACACAGGGCTCACACAACTACCGGACCAGACTCACAGCAGCAGGAAGGGAAGTAGTGCTCAGAGGAAGAGAGACAGAAGGGTCTGGCTGTGCAAGGTGGGTCACCACGATGGAGATGCCTGCTCACAGGGTGTCCATACTACTTACATTTCCTCCCCCTGCAGAATGTTTGATGTTATCTCTGGAACCACAGCGGGACTGAATATCGCTAAAATCGATCTTCTTGTTTAAAATCCTAACCTAAAAGGAATCGGAGGCAACTTACTGCATGCCACACACACTCTCCATCAGAGGGCAGGACGAGGCAGCTTCCTGCTGTCCCTCCTTCTGATGCTTGCACTGCAGTGTGGGAAGGTCCCCAGGCTAATCTCTACACTCAGTATCTTAACCCAGCATGTGCAAGCGCATTGTGCTGCTCTGCTACCTCACCAAGCGCTGGTCAAACACAGAGGCAAAGGTTTTCATGCTGGCAGGTGTGAGAGGTGGCTTCTCCCTGCAAAGCTCCAGGGACTTAAAGAATCATAGAATGGTAAGGTTGGAAGAAACCTCAAAGATCATCTAGTTCCAACCTCCTGCCATAGACAGGGACACCTCCCACTAGTACAGGTCACTCAAGGTCTCGTCCAACTTGGCCTTGAACACCTCCAGGGAGGTTGTGGAGCACAGAATCACCTAACGTGATCTTTGACTGCACCTCTGGTGTGTGGCTCTGTGAGCAATGTGACACTTGTCCTGTACAGTACTGGGGAGAATACTGTACACTGTCCTGGGAGAAAGCACAAACACAGGCATCTCATGGAATCACAGAATCACAGAGTGCTCTTGCTTGGAAGGCACCTCCAAAGCTCATCCAATCCAAGCCCCTCTGCACTCAGCAGGGACAGCCTCAACTAGATCAGGTTGCCCACAGCCCTGTCCAGCATTACCTTGAGTATCTTCAGGGATGGGGCCACAGCCACCTCCCTGGGTAACCATTTGCAGTGTCCCAGCACCCTCGTGGTGCAGAACTTGTTCCTCACATCCAATCTCAATCTGCTCTGCTCTAGTTTGCAGCCATTGCCCTTGTCCTGTCCCTGCAGGCCTTTGCAAACAGTCTCTCTGCAGCCTTCTTGTAGCCCCTTCAGGCTCTGGCAGGTCACTAATAGGTCTCCCTGAGCACTGGATCTGTTCTCTGATCTCTATGCCTGTGTTTGTGCTTTCTCCCAGGACAGTGTTTGCTCCCCAGTACTGTACAGGACAAGTGTCACATTGCTCACAGAGCCACACGTCAGAGGTGCAGTCACAGCTGGGTCCCAGCCAGCTTCAGGCTAGACACGGTGGGGCGAAGCAGCCAGGCTGCCTGGCTCTGTCTGAGCACAGCTCTCCCGGCAGTGGCTCAGCAGCACCTCTCAGCAATGGCCACAGGGATGCATCTGCTCTGAAAATGCTGACTTAGCAGTCACAACGAGACCTCAGTGCTGCAGACTGGGGGCCTTGGAGCTTCAAATGGAGCCAGAGTGAGGTGAAAAGTTGAGAGGGTGCCTTTGATCCAGTGCCTAAAGGTTGATTTGCACTCAGAAGTCTGACAGTTCATGAGACTCGTGGCCCATGGACCTGGCTAGCAGACATGTGAAGGACCAATCACTCCAATTATCCTCTGTGTCTCCCTGGGTGAAATGTGACCCTGTGTGGAGGGGTCAGCAGAAGGCCTATGTACCATTTATGTCCTGTGCCGAGGGCTGAAGTTAGCTGAGCGATGCAGATGTGTTGTGCTGGTCATAGCATCACAGAATGACAGGGGTTGGAAGGGACCTCCAGAGGTCATCTAATCCAATCCCCCTGCAGGACCACCTAGAGCAGGTTGCACAGGATAGCATCCAGGTTAGTTTTGAATGGTTCCAGATCCACCACCTCTCTGCGCGGCCTGCTCCAGTGCTACATCATCCTCAAAGCAAGGAAGCTCCTTCTCATGTTTAGATGGAACTTCCCACGTTGAAGTTTGTGCCTGTTACTTCATGTCCTGTCCCTGAGCACCACTGCAAAAAGCCTGGTCCCATGCTCCTGACACCCACCTTCAATGTATTTATAAGCATGGAGAAAATCACCTCTCAGGCTTCTCTTCTTGAGGTTCAAAAGCCCTAATTCCCCCAGATCTTCTTCATTAGAGAGGTGTTCTTTTCCCCTCATCACCTTCACAGTCCTTCTCTGTATCCTCTGAAGCAGCTCCCAGTCCTCCTTGAGCAGGGAGCCCAGAACTGGACACAGCACTCCCCTCACTGGCACCGTGTTGGAGCTCAGCCTGGCTGCCAGTGGCCTCCCTTCTCCACTCAGTCATTGCCATCATCTGGCACTGGGAAGGTCTGCACTGACCCAGGTTTTCCCTGATGATCTGTTTCTCCCTTTCTTGGAATGTATCTCTGCACTCATCTGGAGTCCTGTGTACAGTTCTGGAGCCCCCAGCACAGGAAGGACATGGAACTGTTGGAGCCAGTCCAGAGGAGGCCACCAAGATGCTGAGAGGGCTGCAGCAGCTCTGCTGTAAGGACAGGCTGAGAGAGTTGGGGCTCTGCAGCCTGGAGAAGAGAAGGCTTCCAGGAGACCTTCTAGTACCCTTCCAGCATCTGAAGGGGGCTACAGGAAGGCTGGGGAGGGACTATTGACAAGGTCTTGCAATGACAGGACAAGGGGCAATGGGGTTGAACTGGCAGAGGGGAGATTGAAAGTGGATGTTAGGAAGAAGTTGTTTGCAGTGAGGGTGGTGAGACACTGACACAGGTTGCCCAGGGAGGTTGTGGCTGCTCCCTCCCTGGAGGTGTTCAAGGCCAGGTTGGAGGAGGCCTTGAGTGACCTGTACTAGTGTGAGGTCCCTGCCTATGGCAGGGGGTTGAAACTTGATGATCTTTAAGGTCCTTTCCAACCTTACCATTCTATGATTCTATGACCGCTCTAAATGACAACTGCCCTCTCTAACTAAGTGCCCCACAAAGTAAGGCAGCCTTGTTTCCTATGGATTAAGGCTTTAAGCTACCCTAATTTCTCCATCCTTAGTCTTCAGCAAGTCCTATCCTTTCCTGCAAGCAACACCCAGCCTTTATCCCCGGCCTGCTAGAGTCAGCTAAGAGGAGCCAGTCCACATCTGGCCAGCTGGTAGTCTTCTCTGAGAGTAGAGAAGGGCTGGGGTACCACTCCCTGTATCCCAGTGTCAGTGTTAGGCTGAGTCTATGCTGTGTGCCCAGGTGACAAGCGCGGAGGGAGCGCCTGTGCTTCTGACCACTGTTCCTCACCAGCACTGCTTGAAACTGGCCAGCAAGTTACAAATGAGCTGAGGAGGGCTGAGGTTGCCAGCCAGCCAGCCTGGCTGCAGGAGCTTTGTTTGCTTTGAGAAATCAGGCTGTAAACGCAAGAGAGTACCAGAGCGGGACAGGAACGATTGAGGCTAAAAAGAAACTTTGCCTTCTTTGTGTGCAAGCCAGACTGACTGTGAATTATTTGAAGCTGGAATCTGGGGGGAGATTTGTAACTATCAGAGCAGGGAGGCTCTGGAACTGCCTCCTAAGGGGACAGAGCTGCGATAAGAAAATGATACATTTTTATGATNAAAGGGAGAGTCACCTCCCTTGATGAAAGGAATGAAGATGATGCAGCTGCCTGTGATGGAGACAGCATGAAGATTGTCACTCACCAGGAAGGTCTCTGTGCTTCTGAATGTGTCTGCACATCTCATGTCAGCATGGGGATGTGGTAGTGATGTATACACATCTGCACTGCAGTTGTGCTGCACGTGAAGTGAAAGCTCTAAGCCTGCTCATGCTCTCATTCAGAGAGGGAACATTCTAGTCTGGGGCATAAACACAACTGCTTTATAAAAGCAGGGAGCCCGAATGGTAAGGTTGGAAGGGACCTCAAAGATCATCTAGTTCCAACCCCCTGCCATAGGCAGGGACACCTCCCACTAGCACAGGTCACTCAAGGCCTCGTCCAACCTGGCCTTGAACATCTCCAGGGAGGGTGTGGAGCACAGAATCTGTGCTCCACAACCTCCCTGGGCAACCTGTGCCAGTGTCTCACTCACTGAACATCCCAACAAGATAATGTCCTGACAGAGGGCCTCATAACCCCTGCCAGTCTGAAATGGGGACTTTCTCTTCTGACCTGATGCTGGACAGGGCCCAGAAATCAGTATTTTCATCAGGACCCAGCTGAGGTTCCCAAGCATTTGTCATATCCATGTAAAGTTAAATCAAAGTGAAACATTCAGCCTTGTAGACAATGCTGCGTTTGTGCCATGAAACCGCACTGCCCACAGCAGCCCTGATGCTCTGACAGGCCTTCCCCCAACCCTGTCCTCAGATGACTCCCCAACAGCGGTCCAGAATTGAAGCTCTGGGCAGACTGTGTGCCAGTGTGCACATAGTACAGCCTCACTGCCTCAGGCTGCTGGTAGGTAGTCCTTGGCATGACTCAGATGTGGCAGTGTCTGTCTCAGTGCTGTCTCTCTGAGCACTGGGAGATGCAGGGCATTTATGGGCAGCCTGCTAGGAAACGAAGTGCTGAAGGCATTTTTGTTGAGAGCTCACTGAGCTGAGNAGGTCAGGTTGGATGAGGCCTTGAGTGACCTGTACTAGTGGGAGGTGTCCCTGCCTATGGCAGGGGGTTGGAACTAGATGATCCTTGAGGTCTCCTTCCAACCTTACCATTCTATGATTCTATGATTCTATATTGATCTGCATTCAAGCAGGGCAAACCAACTCCCTTCCTACACAGTGTCCTGACTGTCTGGTGGCCATCCAGACAGGAAGGGGCTGTGGTCTAAAGGCGACACTTGACCAGAGGGAGGGTTTGTCACTGACGTTGGCTGACATGAGGAGAAGACACAGGCCAGCCATACCTGTGAATCTCCAGGTTAGGTAGGTGCCTACCCAAGACTGTTCACTTGGATTTCAAAGTCTCTAAGCACAACCACATCCAGGCCCGGGGCCCCAAGCGGGCTCTGCGCCACTGGGCTCACGAGGAGCAGGTGCCTGCGGCAGGCAGGGAAATGAAAGAGAGAATTCAGGTCTGCTGTGTCCCACTGCCAAAGACACCACGGAGGACTGAAAGCTCCTTATGAGAGAGACTTCTGTCCCACTGCTGCCTGGAGTCACTCAGTTCAGCTGTTCTTCACAGCAAGAGGGAAGGGCCCTGAATTCCAGCACCTGGGTAGAGAATCCGCAAACAGCTTTCTCCCTGTGCTGTACTACACTGGTATGCACCAAACCAAAGCTACTTGAAGAACAAAAAGCTGTAATGTTGATGAAATTACAGGCTCTGAAGTTATTTTCCAAGAAACAGGATTTCTGTTCTCCCTGCTCTGCAATTATGGCCTCTAAGAAGCTCTGCCACAAACACTGTGCCTAAAGCACTTAAAAATACTCTAGCTTGGCTCCGCGTGCCATTGGAACATGCTGCGGGGCTGTGGTATTGGCAAAAGCTGCCAGCCTCTACCATCTCATCTAAAAGAGTAGGTTCCTCCTGCTTACCAGAGCATCACAGTCATCTGACAGAGCTACATCCCAGGAACTAGGCTACTGTATCCTGGGCTGCATTCAGAGCAGAGTGACCATAAGGGTGAGGAAGGGGATTCTGCTCCTCTGCACCACTCTGCTGAGACCTGGAGCACTGTGCCCAGTGCTGGAGCCCCTGGGACAGGAAAGGTCTGGCAGTGCTGGAACGTGTCCAGAGCAGGGCCATGAGGATGATCAGAGTGCTGGAGCTGCTCTGCTATGGGCACAGGCTGAGAGAGTTGGGGCTGCTCAGTCTGGAGAAAAGAAGGCTCCCAGAAGACCTTCTTGTGGCCTTCCAGGATCTGAAGTGGGCTTCAAGATTGCTGGGAAGGGACTTGTTAGGGTGTCAGGTAGGGATAGGACTGGGGAGGATGGATCAAAGCTAGGGGAGGGAAGATTTGGATTGGATATTAGGAAGAAGTTCTTCAGCATGAGGGTGGTAAGACCCTGGCACAGATTGCCCATGGAGGTGGTGGAGGCCTCATCCCTGGAGGTGCTTAAGGCCAGGCTGGATGTGGCTGTGGGCTACCTAATCTGGTATGAGGTGTCCCTGCCCATGGCAGGGGGTTGGAAGTAGATGACCCTTGTGGTCCTTTCCAGTCCTGAAAATTCTGTGTTTCTGAGATTTCAGTGTTTGTCCTTCTGGTTAACATAGGCATTGAGTGAGACAAGAATTGGGCTTGCAGAGGAAGCAAAGTTAAGGATAAAACCTGACTAGAATTAAGAGGCAGTTCCAAGTGCTTCCACTTGCTGTGGGGAAAGACCATACAAGCTGGGTTCATTGCTGGGCACCCAGAGGCAGGCTAACCCTGGCACATTTCAGCCTGAAGAGTGAAACTGTGACTCAATTGCAAACAACTGGGAACAGGCACTTTGAATGGGAAGGCTCAGTGAAGGATATGTCTTGCCATCAGCCATATCTTTAGTACTCGCACAGGGCCACGAGGGCTGATTTGGCAACTTCTTACTACCTGTCTGCAAAACGCTGCCTTCATCTGGTCACTAAGGTGGCCAGGCTGAACTAGGCAACACACAGGCACACAGAGAAACAGGTTGTTGTTTAGTTGTGCTGAGAAATACAAAGTGAAATGACTGCTTCCCCTGCCAAGGAGCTGGCAGTCAAAAGATCACAGCTGAATTAACTGCAGCCCAAGGGAGTGTGAGATCCATGGTGATGAACTGCAGCACGCTCTGCAACACTGCAACTGAGGAGCTGATACCAGGAGTGCTGAGAGAAACTGAAGGAGACTCACAAACCTCAAATAAAAGAGATCCTAGGAGCTAAATGAATTATCTACTCCCTTGAACAAAAATAGCCCCAACCAAGCAGATCTTGCCAAACTAGAGAGACTGATGTTTGAAAAAAGGAATGACCCTGGGAACTACTGAGCAGTCAGTCTCACCTCTGTG
>WBNM01028902.1:33654-64048 GCA_013399055.1 Ramphastos sulfuratus | reverse complement strand
TCTTTTGCCATTAATGTATTTATGGAAACATTTTGTATTCTCCTTTACAGCAGTGTCCAGTCTAAGTACTAAATGGGTTTTTGCCTCTCTAATTTTTTTTTTTTTTCTACAGGACCTAGCAATGTCCTTAAACTCTTCTGGGATACCTCCCCTTTTTTCCAAAGGGGATACAGCCTCTTTTTTCCCCTTAATTCCTTTAGAAGCTCCTTGCCCATGCAGTCCAGTGTCTCTCTTGTCGGCTCATCTTCTGGCACATTGGCACAGCCTGTTCCTGTGCCTTCAAGAGTTCTTTCTTGAAGTAGGTCCAGCCTTTCTGGACCCCTTTGTTTTTAAGGGTTTTTAATATTCTGTGATATCTTGTCAACCTTGCATGAATTGGGCTTTTGGTCCTTTCTGAGCCTTAAAACACAGCTGGAAATAATTGTATCCCACGGATTACTTAGGAGATCTGCAATTCTTTCTTTTTCCAAACTAAACTTCACTTTAATCTCTACCATTAAGATTTTTTTTTTCTCTAACTCTGTTAATTTATATAGGGTCACCTCAGTGCATTTCGTTCCTCTCTGAGGTGAACAGCTGAAGTTTCCTTGCTGTTCCACACTTCCAATCCACCAGGGACTTTTTTGCCTTCTTTTTTCTGCTTAATGTTATTGATGGATTATACCTGGGAGTGACCTATATTTACTTATCATGGCCTTATGGTTTTCTGGACTTAGGGTGCTTTTTGGGTGGAATTTCATTGTTTGGGATTATTTGTGTTGTGTTCTTCCTGTCACAAAAGTCTTAAGATATCATCCTTGTTTCTGCCTTGCCAAAACTGTGCAGATTGTAGTGGGGCTGGCAGAAGGCAACCATACTTCTTCAGATGTAAGAAAAAGTCTAATAAACTCAATCTTCGAATCTCATCTAAAAGCTCTCTAGGCGAGACTAACAAACATCTCATCTAGTGCCTGTTTTTCCTTTTGCAGAGGACACAGGTATGCTTCCCACATCTGTACTGGACACTTTCCTCCCTATCTCAGATGACATGCTTGCTGGGTAGCTGTTCTGGCAGGCAGCTCTCAAGCATAGCTGAGTGACCTAATAGATCTTTTCCAGTTAACGTCTCAGCCCCTGTTAACAGTTCGACATTCATTTGTCTTGCTGGGATATTTACCAATGTTTTGGGTCTAGCAGAAATTCAATATTTAGTATAGTAGTTTCTGCTCCTGAGCTTTTACTCTTACGAAAACAAGAAATCAATATTTGGCAAAGTTAGACCTGAGAAGGCCATACATTTTCTCAGAAACTTGTATCTAAAAAGACCCTGTTCTAAACCAAAGAAATATTTTAAAGCACTTCAGTCCAAAAGTGCCCTCTTAAAACAGCTCTCTCAATTTAATGTCTGTTTTCACTCAATCTATCAAGACTTTCAGCTTCATTGACTTGTGCATGCTTTCCCCATCTTCTCCTGCCCAGCTTTCAGACACACTCAGGCTAATTCACACCTCTGTGGGGAAGCACCACTGCTGTCCCTCAGACTTAAGCTATCTCTGTTGTGTTCAGGCCTGAAACACTGTCAGATGAATGTTGCACAAGGAACTTTCCCCAGGCCACAGCACCTTCCTCCTCTTCCTCATGCCCATGACAGCAATATGGTGTATTACCTGCCTGCCCTCTCAGCCCTTCTTTTATACCACCGAGCCTGTGGAGTTCAGCTGCAAGAGTGTCTGAGTGGCAGCAGGGATACCTGTAACCTGCAAAGTGCCAACATAAGCTCACACATCAGGATGAGATAGTGGCAATGTGTGTGCTGGTGGGGATATATACACATTGGATCTACTATTTTTGATGCCAGAAATTGAAGGAATGGCTTCACAATAATCCTAAGAACCACAAGGTTAATTACTGTCATTTTACCTGGTTGCAGCTGAAAAAAACCCCATGTATATATAAACCTCCAATGAATGCCACAAGCAGTTGCCTTCAGAAACAGACAGCAGTGTTACCTTGCCAAGTGCAAGCCAGAGGACCATAACATGAGCCCCTTACCGAACACTCTCACGGTGGTGCTGCTCCTCTGGACTCTCTCTGGGTGGTGCATCACGTGGCAGGAGAACACCCTGCCATCATCCATGATTTTGGTGGGGAAAATCTTGAGAGCATTATCTGAAGCCAGGTGAAGTCTCTGACCATACTGCACACTGCCATTCCTGTACACTGCAGGACAGAAGGGCTCCTTGCTCACAAGTTCCTCTTTTCTGCCATTTTCCTCCTATGGAAGGAGCAATCCACATCACATGTGAAGACTAGACACTTCTGCCAAATATTTTGTAGACCAGCTCAGTTCCCATTGTGAAAATCTTTCCTTGCACCTGTACCATGGTGTAGTAGTGAGTGGACATTTGCAACATCAACTTCTTTCCCAAACTCATCCACTCCAAGAAAGAGAGATCAATAGAGGTCATCACCTTACCAATGAACTATGGAGCAAATAGCTGTCATGTGAGTCCTGATCTCTGAGGCCCGCAGGGAGGGCAGCAGAACTTCTTTCTCACTGCAGCAATCTTTAAGTTATGCTGAACATCCAATAAATAGTAAATATGTCTGAAATTGCAAGAAAATCCTACCTCTTTTAGATTGTAAATAGAGAGAACTTGATAACAACAGCTAAAAGTTGTCTCCTCTTCATGACAGTGAGCCAGGCAGCCTTAGATATGGGTGCAGCTGGCAAATCTTGGACATCTGTGCCTTGGTGCATATTTGCAAGCTATACCCTAAATGACAAATGGTGACTCACACATATCATTTTGGTGAGCTCTGTGGGTTTCCCCCTTCCCTCTGCTGCTTTGTGGAATGAACTAGCAACACTAAAAAGTCAAGGACAAGAATACTTTCTACAAAAATGTTAAGAATGTCTATATTCAAAATGCACTGCAAAGGGGAGTGCTAAATACATAAGCTGAGAAAAAAGATTATAAAAATCTAGAATATTTGAAAGTCATTCTTTGGAAAACCATCAACAGTTACAGCTCCTCAGTGGCAATAGACAGAAATTAACAAGCAAAGCTCAAGGACACTGCTGGCTGAGATTTGCCTCTGCAAGCTGAAATTAATGCTAAGAGGTCACACTAAAACATGCATACATGTGTTTATCCAGAAAGTGAGATGCAGTACAAACATTTAACTAGCTTTATGCCTTACAGCAAACTACTTAAAAATAGTTTGTATGTGGTTAGTTGGATAACTGTGTGTGCACGTCTGCCTGTCTTTGGTATGCATCAGTGACAGAGGTTAAAGAAACCCAAAAATATTACTCAGCTCTGCCTCCACTTCCCCCCCACTTTTTTTCCCCATTTCAAAGCAGCCTGATATCTCACTCTCCTATGCTGCAACCATGTATTTGTCAGAGATGTTAAAGCTCCACTGCAGAAAAAAGTCCCTGAGAAATCCAATGCAAGGAGTATTTTAGTTCTGTTTGCCAAGTTCATTGTTTCTTTTCATGGATCTGCTCCACATATACTCCTGAGGAATTAAAACCAATTAAGATAGAGTTTTATTTCTTTGTTTCTTTAACAGATATTGTTTGTGCTGTCTGTTGCAAAACTGTGTACTTTTCCCTTTTATTATCACAGTCCAACACAATCAATACCTTTTGTTAGCAGATTCTGCAGGACATAGTGAAGCCTAACATTTCTATTTCAATCTGCAAATATATCCTGTAGCTCCTTCTGAAATTTATACCTGAGATGGAAAATACTTACCACCAGCCATTTCAAAGGATAATTGGACAAATGTTCTGAGGTGGTGTCCTCAAGGCATGGAATTTCTAAAGCCTGGTTTAACTGCACTTCCTTCACATAGTGCTGCTCCTCTTTTGTCATTGCAACAACAAAAAGCCCAAGAAAGAAAATCAGAAACATGATGTTCATTGTGCTTTAAAAACCAATGCTGACTAGTCTGCTGTTCAAGAACCAGGTTCTTTTTTGATTAGAAGGCAACTGCATTTTTCAACCATTACCCATAGACATTTAAGTGAAAGCCCTGCATTTGATTCTACACACAGTATCATGACTCTGATTCACAGCTTTACCTCTATTTTTGAGCAATTCATAAAAACCTTTGCTTACTGAAGGATCAATATGTCTCTTTTGGAGCTGAGAATAATTTGAAGCTTCATTTTTTTCCTCTTACTGTTTTTGTTTTTTTTTTTTCTTTTTTTTCCTCCCTATAGTAATGAACCATCAATTTTGTGCACCTGTATTTTATTTTCTTTGAAGATTTTCACAGGCTTTTATTTTTTTTCAGCATGTCAGACAGGTTAAGATTAACCCTGTTTTCCAGGGCAAGTGCTCCTTTTGTTATTCTCCAACCTGCCCACTACCAGAAGCAGAACCTGTCACTCCTACTTTGTCATCGATTTCAAAAAGCATTTAATGATCTCTTACTCTGCCCATTCACAGCCCAGGCCTCCAGGCCACCTGCAGAAGAACAGAGGGACGCGCTGAGTAGAGCACAGCAGTGGTGCAGATGAAGGGCTGCAGTGGTGATGGCCAGGAGATGCTATGAGTGCCTTAGTGGGCACTGATCTCACTGCCCCTGAGCCCAGTTGGTATCCCCACACAGCCTGGCACAGGCTTGCCTTCCCTCCTCCCTCTGGGCAGGCACCACACCCTGCAGGGGAGCCTGTGAACTTTGCTCCCCTCATAGCTGTGGATTGCATGTTGAGATGTTTATTTATCATTTATCTTGAGGGCAGGAAGAATGTCTAGCAGTCATGCTGTAATACTACTTGGCAGTGGGGATGATCTGGTGACTGTAACTTCCTCTACATCACAAGATGACAGCACACAGCCTTTGACACAGATATGCAAAGAAAAGCCCAGAGTGGTCCCCTGGAGTGGCAGAAGCAGCTTGTCCCTACTCTCCACCAGAGTAAAGCAGATGAGGAGCCAGCTATCATGATGGGACACAGAGTGCACATGCCCTGAGGGTGCTGCAGAAAGAGAAAGGGCAAAGGAAGCAAATCTATAGCATTCCCAGAAAGAAAGCTGCACAGGAGATGCTGCTGGGGCAAGCTGCCATGCAAAGGTGCTGTGCAACACACAAGAGGTACAAATAAGAGTAGCTGCCCCAGAAGTTCAATCTGCAAAAAGCTGCTGTCTGTCCTCACAGTCATGTGTCTCAGCTGCTTATTTTCCTCCATCTTTGATTCTTATCTCTACTAGTGGCCTACTGGCTGAGGTCCTCGGTGTTTGTTAGTCCTACATAAGTCTGCTACTCTATAGGCTTTTTTCAGCATCTGCAAATTGAATCAGTCTGGATTCACTTCACTCTGATGTTGTTGGAAGCTGTACTTCACTGATGATTAGCATCTTTCTCCATCCTAGATGCCAGCCCTCAGCCTTAACCAGGCAAGGGTTTTTTTCTTTCTGGTGCCTGGCACTGCACACCCATAGCAGCACCATAACATGCTCTGAAGATCTATCATCTTCAGCTCCACGATATCATAAGCTGCTTGTCCAGTCTTCATGGAGATCATAGAAATCATAGCATGGTTTGGGTTAGAAGGGACCTTAAAGATTATTGGCTTCTAACCCTATATCCTGAGCTGCTTGTCCAGTCTTCATGGAGATCATAGAAATCATAGCATGGTTTGGGTTAGAAGGGACCTTAAAGATCATCTGCTTCCAACTCCTCTGCCATAGGCACCTTCCACTAGACCGGGTTGCTCAAGGTCTCTTCTCTGCAGCATGTTTATCCAAAACAAAAATGTGGAAACTATTAATCTCACAACTTTTTTTTTTTTTTTTCCCCCTTCCTATCTAACTTCATGTTCCTCCAAATAAATAAAATTTCCTAATTATGAGCTGGATAACAACAACCAAAGAATGCCTGGTAAACAGGAAATTCTGTAGAGAGTGGTGTTCAGTAACACCATTGCAAACCCCAAACAAGTCAGCATTGCTAACCAAGAAATGTTAATTTATCCTGATAATCCCACTGCCACCATCACAAACTCCCACACCTCATTCATAACCACTTACCTTCTGCCTTGACAATGAGTTGAAGTCTTGCAGCTTTGTTCCCATGGGGATAGGTAGCAAAGCTGCACTCATAGTGGCCACTGAGGGAGGTGGTAATGTTTGTCAGATGTAGAGTCCACTGGTTGCACTCATCTGTGGTTTTTGTAGGAGGGGGACACAATGCTTCTGCAGCATTCCAGTCACAGCACTTCCTCACGCTGAAGGACACTGAAAAGTTGTAGGAAGCCTCAGGAAATGTGAAGTAGTGGGTGCCATAATTGGGGTGATAAACAGCTATTCTGGTAAGCTGGGTGCCATCCGTCTTGGACCACTGTGTTTGGATTATGTGGGTGGTGTTTGGTTTTAGGAAGCTGCATTCCAGGGTCACATCAGTGCCTGGCAAAGCATGGACCACTTCTGTTTTTGTGGTGATGTCTTCAGGATGGCCTTAAAAACAAATGGGACCATTTTAAAGCAAAACCAATATTCAAACAAAGCTTTTCCCTAAGCCATTTTTGACATTATTTGGTGCCTTGGCCACAGACAGCTATGAAGACCCTAAAACCGTCAATAGGCTTTCCAGTGAGGAGGTTTCTAGCAGACTGTCAGCAGGCTTTCAGTGAGGAGGTTTCTAGCAGACCAGTACAGACTGCAGAGAGAGAATTGGGAGAGTAAAGGCACGAGAGTAAAGGCACACTTGTCTGGAAGAGGGCAGGGAGCTCCCGTTCTTGTGAGAGAGAAATGGGAGCTCTGAGAGCCTCTATGAAAGTGATCATCTTTCAAGTCATACATATTTATTTTGTTAACCAGAGTTTGGGACCAGTGACTCTCCAGCTCTTCTTGTAGCCCAGAGTAATCCCTGCTGGCTAATTCTGCCCTGCACCATTCCCATTGCTGTCACTGAGTCAGAGAAGTAAGAGAAAGAAGAGAAAACTCTTCTTTTACCTCCATGTTATGAAACAAATCCTGCTTGGCCTAACAAGTGTCTGTTTCAGTGCCAGAGTAAGTTGTCCCCAAGTGAATGGTTTCAACTCTTCCTCTCTCTGCATGCACAGGTACGTGTGTGTGAGAGTTTTTACTTGCTTTTTGAAAGCAGTTTTCTTTTGTGCCCATTGGAGACGAGCACACACTGCCCTAAACATAAGGGAGTTCACATCAGTTATTATTCTGGTGAAAACAGGTTAAGCATTTAAAATAAACTAATCTGCCATTTTCTTTTTACAAGCTTCACACTGTAACTAGGCTTATTAGAAAGTTGTCAGGAAACAGAAAGTTGTTACCAGCAGCTACATCTTGCCCTTGCACATGCCACCCTGCCCCTCACCACCCTGTGTTATACACTGAGCTGAGACGGACACACTTACCTGCAGTGCTGTGCAGCAACAACAGAGAGAGGAAGGAGGAGAGACACCTTTTTTCCATCTTCACTGGCTGAAGTTTTGGTAAAGATTTAACTCTCTTGGCCTCCCCCCCAGCACTGTCTCAGAAATGAAGCCAAAACTATGTGCCCTGTGCAAACAGGCAAATGTGCGACACTGTCATGCTCATCGTTTTAGCGTGACTTCAGAAAAAAGCTTAATTAAATGTGAAAGCCTCAGCTTCCTGCCAGGGCATCTTGTGAAACTTCTGTATTGAAAGCACCACCTACACTGAGCCCATCTTGAAGACCAGGCTTTTTTACATTTGTCTTTTAATCTGAATTTAGAGGAAGCAATTTACAGCTTTCTGTTTTCTCTAAAACTTGTCAGGTGTCTAAGGCTGAATATATGGCTCATAGCATAAATTAAAAAAAAAAAAAAATCCTCTTTGTTTTCCTTCATATGTTAGCCCAGAGTAGTTCAATTGGATTAGTACCAGATTCTCTACACTCACTATCTTTAAGAAAAAAAAAAACAAAACCCACACACAACCCCCTCAAAACTAATTCTTCTAAGTTAAAATACAGTGAATAATCTTTATGGGTTTTTGTTGTTGTTGTAGTAATTTTTTTTATTTCCTGGAGAATTAGAGAGTTAATTATTTTCTGCAGCATGAAAAATTGCAGCATCACATGTGACAACATCGCTTGGTCTGATTAACCTCCATAGGCCACTGCATTCAGCTTAGCAATGGCAGCACCCACAGGCAGAAGTGCATGGATCCTGCCAGTCCTGTCACCTGTGTTTATTACAGGTCACCTGTAAATCCTTCCAGCTTGTCCTGGAATCACACTGTATTTCCATAAACCAGGCATACACCTGTCAGCAAAGCAGCTCATCACAGGCAAGTCATGCAGACTGGAGCTGCTATTGGCAGGTTTTCAGAAAGAGACAGATCTGAGCTCTTGCTTATCACACTTGTTTCACCCAAACCAGAATAGCAGAGCAGGACACCTTATGAGCAGAGTGTGGATGCATGTTATCTGCTAGCTTTTCCTGATATGGAAAGAGTGCTTGGAAGCACAGCTTGGCAGAAAGCTGTTTGCCTCTGATAGCTCATTTGCTGGAGGACCAAAGACAACTCATCCTTTGGACTTTGAGAGAACTGATTCCAGCTCACCTGCCAGGGCAAAAAAAGCAAGTGGCCTGGATGCCTCAATCCTGTAAACAGGCATCTCTCTCCAGCAGCATCGCCCTCCCTTGAGTCCATCCCTGGGTAATCTGGGTCCTAACATAGAATTAAGGAATTATTTTGGTTGGAAAAGACCTCTAAGATCATCGAGTCCAACCATCAACCCAACATTTCCATGACCATTAAACCATGTCCTCAAGTGCCATGTCCACATGTTTGTTAAACATCTCCAGGGACAGTGACTCCAGTACCTCCATAGGCAGCCTGTTCCAGTACCTCCATAGGCAGCCTGTTCCAATGCCTGAACACTCTTGCAGGAAAGACATTTTCCTAATATCCAACCTAAACCTCCCCTGGCACAATCTCAGGCCATGTCTTTTCTGAAGTAATTCTTAGGGGCCTGAGTGCCTTTGTCATTCTGTTTCTTTAATGGCACTCCTCCCTGCTACTGGGACAAGTCCTACAGAAACTGCCAGCCACCACCCGCGTTTTTTTTGCCAACTGTTTTCTATTTCCTTCCCAGCTGTCTGCTTTTGCAGACCATGAACCTCCCCATAGCTCCAGCATGCAAAAGCACAATGTACAAGGTTAAAAAAGACCTCACTGATCATTTCCTCATTTGATGAACCACCAGATGCAAAAAAATACCTATAGCACATGCCTAGTTTGTGCATATGCAGCCTTCTAAAAGCATGCTTAAGCAGGCTAAGGTCTTAAGCTGGAACAGCTCATAGTGTTGTCCAGGTTATGGTCAGCACTTGACGTGTCTTTGAGGATAAATGCTGCTGCCTGGTTTCTTCTTTGTTTGCTCTGCTCCCACCTGAGGAAACACACTTAAAGCAGTTGTGGTGAATGCACTGGATGTTAAGGAAATTGTCTCTGGGGTTGAAATCTCTGCCTGTCATTCAGAAGTCTGATGGAGAAAGATCTGCCTCAGAGGACCAAGAAGTCCTTCAGTTGAGGATGGACAGAATATTCAGGCCAATGTAACTGACAGCCAAAGAAAGGAGTGAAAATAGTAAAGGTATATGCTCTGTTTTCCAGTTCAGAGAAGAGACCACAAAGAATCCTGAGATTATCTGCAGATACTAGGCACCAAGAGAATCAGATTTCAATCTAGAATTTGGGCTCTCACCCATAAGTCCAGCTACCTTAGCTTCTACTGCTGATCAGTTCATGTAAGCTTTATACCACAAAATAATGTATTTTGTGTAACATGGGGAAAATAAGTCTCAGATGAGCCTTTTCATTGATCTGAAACACACATCACAATTCAGCAAGACAGACCAAGTATTCAGTAACCACAGAAACCCCAGAGCAGCTCATTTGAGTTACGAGATCACTATGCCTTGTCCTTAGAATTTGTTTTCCCTCTTAAAATAACAGCCTAAAAATATCCTGCTGCCATGTTGCACTGGCTGAATGCAGCCACCCAAAATTGCAGTGATAGCAAAAGAAAGACAAGAAACCTCTCAGCAAGATTTTTTTTTTTTTCCCCCACTTCAGAGTTATATTTTGTCCCAATTCCTACCTTAAGCCAAAAGTCTGAAATGGTCATTCACCCTGCTGCTGACACTGATATGTGAGACCAGCTAAGTCCTGCTTCTGCACATGGCATCAAAATCCCCTTCTGAGACATGGTGCTCATCTCAGCCTCCTGACAGGGAGCTGTCCCTTCCCTGGAGGCAGACTTGAGGTCCTGCTCACAGCACTGGAAATTATTATGAGAGGTTTCTCCCCTCAAACCCTTTTCCTGAAAAGTTGCTCACAGGCAGCTCAGCAGGTGCCGTGGTGGGATGTCACACAGCAGCTTACAGAAGGCAGGAATGAAAGGATGTACTGAAACATACCCAGGGCAGTGGACCTCATAGGTAGCTGAAGGTCATATCTGTGATTGGCTTCTCCTTGGAGTAGCTGCAGGGATGTTTGTCCCAGAATCAGGCTGCAGAGTTTTTTGCATTGTGTTACATGTGCTTTCCAGAGAGACTAAGAGGCCACAGCAAGGCTAGGAGGTTTTAAAAGAAAATAAACTACGTGCAGGCAAGCCTCACATTGTCAGGGGAATGCGTGAACCACAGCGTTCTCTTTTGTCCTGGACAAGCAGTTGGCCTCTCCTGTGCACCAGGCAGAAGCAATGGGTTCTGAGCATCGCCTGTGGTAGGGCCCCAACAGTGCTGTGCAGCATGGGGTTCTGGACACCTCTGTTGCCTCATGCAACATTAATTTCTTTCCCCCGGTGTGGGACTGGGGGATGGGCAGTGGTGGGATGCCCTAATTATTTTCTGCATATCTCTGAACTACTGAGGAAGGCATTCTGAATACCACAAGTGACTCTTCCTGCGGCAATCACCCCTATTATGTGTCATGCTAACAAAAACCTCAACTGCAATAGAATTCTTCTACCTCAATTACAGTAAGCTGCACCTAAGGAAGAAGCAGAGCTGCAGTCAGTCCCACAAAAAAAAAAAAAAAAAAAATCTTGAACTCCAGGGACAAATTCAATTATTCACAGAGAGAACCTTTTCAGAAATTCTAAAGTGCAAGCTCTTGCTGCCAGAGGCGAGGATGATTACCCTTGCAGACTGGTGTCCTCTAAACATTGCTTAGAGAAAGCCCTGCTCCCCAGTGAGAAAGAAATGGAGACTTTGAAGTAGGAATTTCATTACAGAGTAAACTAACCTTTCAGGTTTGCTTGGTGCTTGGCACACAGACTCCCACTTTGTCATTGTGTTTTGGTTTTGAGCTTCTTTGAAAATTGTACTAATGACTGTAGCTGGCAGGCAACCTTAGCCATGGCACCTGACAGAGGGGTGATGAGTGGGTGGCACCAGCTGGGGTCAGCAGCATGGCAAGGGACAAGGCACTGGGGTGGCGATGAGATCCTCGCTGGGCTTTTTTAGTGATCTCTTGCTTCCTTTTTCTGCCCTTCCCACTCTTAGTTCTCACACCTCTCTTTACAGCGCTGCCTATTCTGAGGGAGGGAGGAAAGAGAAGGTTTCTCACTCTGCTCCATCCTCCTCTTGCCTCATGGCTATGCATCCACATCCACATGCTGTGTTTGACATAATGCAGCATGGAAAGGTGCATGTGCTGCCTTCTCTAGACGTTTTCCAGCTGAAAGGTCTTGAAAAGTCTCCTCAGATCTTTAATCATTGCTGCTTCAAAGATGGGAGAGAAAATGAATAACAGCTCAGCCTGGCCTGGTAGCAGGGCTGCTTCATCACCTTCCCCAGCTCCATGGCTGCTGACACCAGCACAATTCAAACGACTCTTTCTAGAATCATAGAATCAGTCAGGTTGGAAGAGACCTCCAAGATCATCCAATCCAACCTATCACCCAGCCCTATCCAATCAACTAGACCATGGCACTAAGTGCCTCATCCAGTCTTTTCTTGAACACCTCCAGGGACAGCAACTCCACTACCTCCCTGGGCAGCCCATTCCAATAGTAAATCACTCCCTCTGAGAACTTCTTCCTAATATCCAGCCTAGCCCTCCCCCGGCACAACAAGCATTTCATTTCACATTACATCCCACAGACATGATGGGGCCAAATCCAAATGAGGGGCGGCTCTTTAATGATGGCTTTTGCTCACCCCACTGGTAAATACTGCCGGAATTCCCTTGTAAGCAGGGAATGCGCTTCTGAGTGGCCTCACCTGAACCTTCAAGTCCCGATGAATGGTGTCTCAGTTTAGGGCTATGAGCTACCTGGGACCGGAGGACAGAAATGCCACATACTCATTTTGGAGAGTAAGAATGAAGAAACTGTACACAGACTGGAAGTTTAAAGGGAGATACTATTCATAGGTGCATATATATAAAAGGCAATCAGGCAGAATGAATACAGCTACAAGCCAGGTCAAGTCTATCCAACTAAAACCTTCTAGAATCCTCCACCCCTTCCATCCTCAGCAGGCCTGAGAGCAGGCCAAAACTGCCCTCCCCAGCTTAGCCTTGCAAGGCCTCAGTAGGCTGCAGGAGGCAGCTCAAAATTCCCTGCCAGCTGGGAGCCAGCTCCCACACACAGACTGTGAGATTAGTACGGACCTACGCTGGAGAAAAGGAGTGAAAGGAGGGGAGGCAGAGAGGGAAAGGGACTGCTATCAGCCAGGCACTGCCTTATAAGCTATGGTACGGGAAAGCGGAATAGAATAACAATGTTACAATATCCTGGCACAACCAGGTCCGTCCCTTGGGAGGGCACTTGGTCTCTGTCACTCAAGGGAACCTAGGCCCCCCCAACAAAACAACCACAAATGGGTAGGCAAGGCCCACAGTCTTCAACTGTTCTCTTTTTGCTGTTTGGAGGGAAGATCTTTTTAATGGCTTCTTGTTCACAGATGAGGTAAGATGACGCCTTTCATGAAAGCAGGAGGATCCCAGAGAGTGATCTAGTGCTGAATTCCTCCATGTGTGCATCTCTGACTCCTCACCTCTGTGTTATATGAAAGGAGCTGCCAAAGCTGGCAGCAGTCTTAATTAAGCAGCCTGCTGAGCTGCTGCTCATGTTCCAGAGAAAGTGAGCACGCTTTTGGGAGTAAATGGAAGAGAATCAGCTCCCTCATCTTCTCTGTCATTCCAGCCACATACCCCTAAGTTCTTCTGCTCCTGTTTAATGCCATTTCTGATCAGCGATGGTGTCCATCTGGATAAGCTGTTGAAAATTACATTGTGCAAAGTGCAAGTTACCTAGAAAGCAGAGTATAAAAAGTGCAACCAATGAACAAACCAGGAGAGTTATCAAGGGCACTGACCCAACAGTTGCATATCAATGAAAAATTGCTGTGTGAAAAACAGGAACACATAAAAAAATGAAGACTCTACAGACACTTTATTATCAAAATAAAATGGAAGGCACATATGAGAGCAGCTCTGCCTTCTTCGATTACTTTTTCTTTTCCAGATACAGCACAAGCTGTGCTTTCCTCCCTTTTTGCACATCAGCTAAAGGCTTATGTACATCTCATCTTCCACATTTTGTCAGAAAGTGCTTCAAAGTAGGTTAAAAAACATGTAACAAAATGTAATGGCACCCATAGTCTCAAAAAAAAAAAAAAGTCACTTGTTAGGAAAAGTTAACCCAACTTCAGTATTGGGAAGTATCTTCTCATGTTAGACCACAAGGCTGAGGTTTCTACTGCAGCCTCTCAGAAAGGCCATGTCATCTCCTGGTCACTTTGTCAGGACCTTCAAACAATGTGTGTAGCAGCTTTCAGGAATAACGCCAGCAAGAGAAAAGAGGAGTCTGCTTAACAAAGTGCTTTTCAAAGGTTAATCACACGATCATTGAACACTTGGGGTTGGAAGCCCCAACACTCCCAGCCTTTCTTCGTAGGAGAGGTGTTCCAGCTTTCTAATACTTTTTATGGCCCACCTCTGGCCCAGCTCCATCAGGTCCATGTCCTTGTGCTGAGCTTGTGGGGCTTTACCTCAAGGTCTTCAGGAAGGAGGAAGTTATCAGTACAAGCAGCAGACTACTTGATGAGCAATGAAAAGCTTAATTTCACATTCTGTGTTCTGTAAGCCCACATGGGTTGCCGGTTTTACTCTGCAGATTACCTAATGGACTTCATCCCCTGAAAAATCTGAGTTCCTCCATACCACTGTATTTGGATACCTTCTTGCAGACACAGCGACCTGGACAGAACTCAATGCAGCAAACTGCTTAGAACTCAGCACTGAAGAAATGCATCAAATAGAAAAGATTAAAGATATGCCAGCTGGCTTCAGATGCAGCAACAATTTGAGGGCAGTAACTGCCTTTTCATCATTTAAAAAAAAAAAAAATCAAATAATTGACATCAATAAAAGGCCAGGTTACAGTGACATTGAGAATTTAGATTTATTGTTTTTTGACAGAATGCTTTGAAAGCATCAGGTATTAATGAGTTTGTTTGCACGGAGTACCTCTTTTAGCCTTATAAATAACTTTTATGCTATCAGCAAGTCAGAGGCAACCATGGAAAAGTGAAATATCTCCCCTGTCACATCCATCACCTGGTAAATTGCCCACTACACCCTCATTCTGTGTCTCTTTAGAAAAGCTGGTGAAGTAGAAATGAGAAAAGCAAAGCAGAGGTTATTTTTCATGTTGAGCCTGACTAGGAAACTGTGTATCAGCGGAACCTGTGTCTGGACTCCAAAGTGCTTTAACCTGGAGCCTTGCAGAGCAGGTCATCTCACCCAGGTCCTGGAAAGGGAAAAGTTACTCCATAAGGCAACACAGAGCTGAGTGCACCTTATATGAGTGCAGCACAGGCCAAGGGCATTCCTAAGTCTGAGTAAATCAGTAGAGTTAACAACATGCAGTTGGATGGGATAAAGGCATCACAGGAGTAGCTAGAAGGTAATATGGAGAATAGGAAACTTCTAAGATATTTCTGCAAAAGAATGTTTCCCAGGCCATAATCAGAGTAACATTTGGCTTCTTCAGATGTGGATCTTTTTGGTTCACTCCACGCTCAAAGGCATAATGTGAACCTGCCCCAAGGAGTCTGTAAGGAATTGTTAGCACAGTAACATGTGCTGAACATCCATTTTACAGAGCACTCTTGGCTAAGGAGCTGAAGAAAAGGATGGGGAGTTAAAATAGTTTTCAACAGATAAAATCTCTTTCAGTCTTCAGTATGAGTTCCTAAAGTTTTGACCATAACTAAAATCAAGAGACATTTCTAGCTTTTGGTTGGTTTATAAGGGTCACCACCTATGTAAAACAGATGTTAAATTTCTAGCTGTCTGTCACCTCTTGAAGCAATGCTAGAAAGAGCCTGAGCTGCTGCTGCTTGTTTCAATGGAACACCATATCTCAGCCAGCAGGAATTTAGGAGAGTCGCTGATTACACTTTCGCTGTCCAAAGTGGAGGAGGGACAATCATATAATGAAAATTGTCTCCAGGTGTCACCTGGACAAGAGTTTTGGTTGCAAATCAAGAGTAGGTTGGTTGTCACCTCCCACAGTCCTTCTCCTAGTTCAACTTCTTGTCCTAGATACTATTTCCATCCCAATCACTGGTGTGTGATCTACCTGCTTCTGGGAGCCTGCTCATGACAGGCACACAAGCACCACCTGACTGAGCCTCTGCTCAAAATGAGGATATGCTCTAACTTCTCCACACCTGATTTAGCAGAGCAGTGCTGCTAACTGCAGTGAAATCATTGGAGACCTCTACCAGAACAGTTAACTTCTATTTTGCATGATTGCCTCCATTTTCAAATGAATATGCAGTGGGCTTAAGGGTCTAACCATAGCACTGCCCATGTCAATGGATGGCACCTGGGTGCCTCCAGACTGTGCTCCCCAAAGAGCACACCCGTGTGTAGACAAGAGAAGCCACTTGTTTTCCCAAAGTCTTATTTCCCAAAAGGCTGAAGCCACCTTCTGCCCCTTGGAAAAATCAATGATTCATTAAATTATCTTCAGTCTGTTACTGTAATTAGATTTTAAAAAAAAAGTACCTTGTGAGACTTTCTTTAAAGTCAGAAAGGTGAAGAATAGCCCTGTGATTGAGCACAAATCAAACACTTCTAATGTTATTTGACATTTTAATTGCAAATAAAGAAAGATCAGAACTGAACAGAGCTGGCTTGTGGATTAGCCTCTCCAGAGGACACTTCCCACTCTTACCCCCTGCTGCTCGGATGCACAGCAGCTGAAGCAGCAAACATCATGCAAACTAAGGCAGCCACAGCCCATACCGGTCCTCCTTTTTTCCCTTCCAAACTGCGCTGGTTCAGAGTGGATTAACAGATGCTACTATACAGCAAAGAGCTTCCCAAGGAGGAGGGAAAAAAGCCCACCACAGAGCTGCATGGAAAAAACAAAACCAAGTTTAGAAGTGCCATATATCTGTTTGCAGGAGGCTGGATCAAAATAATTTCAGGTTCATTTCAGTGATTTAACTGAGTATGCCACAGGCACCTTTGGTTTGCAGTGTCTCTGGAAAGTCTTGGCTGTGATCTTTCAGGATGCAAGAGAAAGTGTCAGGGCTGAGGACCAGTACAGCTGACCAGCTGTTCAGAACACAGGTACAATTTAAGAAGTCTGATTTAATATCTTGTTCTACCAACACTGCTCATGGCTAAATGTGAAATAAAGCTAATCTATCCTTATTAGATTTTGGCTGTAAGCTCATATCACCATGAGATATTGGACTTCACTGGCAGGCTTCCTGCTGCACACAGGCTCTAGTTCCCAGTAAGCTGGAGAGGGCAAGGTTGATAATGAAAGAAATCTAAGTTCAAAGAAAATTCATCTATAGCTCAGTGATTTGAACAGTAGAAACACTTATCTTGTATATGAAACAAAAATGTAAAGAAACAGTCTATGGATGTGGTCTGCTCATCTAGAAGAAGTATTTTGTTATAGCAACATAGATGCTGCCTATGTCTGAAATCACTGGATGCAATAGATGTATTCCTTTGAATTCTATGGAGGATTGCCCACTTCTGACCAGAAAAATTTCATGCCCAGCTTTATGGGATCAACACCTCTATCACATGTTAGCTGTCTACAGGAAAGAACATGCATTTTTTTTCAAGGAAGTAATCTGCTATTTCAAAATTAACACAATATTGATCAGAGCAAGTATATTAGCTATCTCATGCTTAGAATCATTATCTATTAAAAATATTAACTAGTTTTGATGCAGTTAGTCTCGTTTGGGTACCTAATGAAAAATTATGTCTCCTAACAGGCTCTCCAGCTTATTTTCCTTGAGTTTTCCATTTGTTAGCTGCAGTTCCCAGGAATTAATCTCTATGGGTGACCTTTCCTTCTCTCACCAGCACTGTCTTTTGCCACCCCCGACCTGCTTCTCATGCAGTAGCTTAAATAGGTGGGCGGTTTCTCTGGATAGCAGGCCAAGGAGCTACCTTTTTAAGACCTGCCTCCCAGCCCTCAAAAGGTAAGGATGACCTCCTGTTTTATTATTTAAACCCCACACTTGCCGTGCATCCTCTATACAAAGACATAAGTTCTTTGCTCACACTTTTTTCCTAGGACCCGATGCACACCTAAGAGTTCGATGTTTACTGTTTTGCATTTTCTAGGAAACAGGATTTAGCAACTCACATTTTAACACCACAAAGAAGCTTGCAGTATTCTTTCCTTGTTCCTCATGCTGTGTACTTTCTTTCTGGGAAACTGCCAAAGCCTGTCTCAGAAGGTTGTTATTTTGCTCCAAGAGACCAAAATCAATCAATCAACCCATAGTTTGGCAGCACTAGAACAGAAGATTAGGACTCTCAAGACAGATTACAAACACAATCCCCTCAATTAACTTCTCTGGGATGGGCCAGAGGTGGTTAGATCCTTGTTAAGTCAATTATTAACACAGATGGTCAATGGGCATATTTTTTAATGACAGACCTTATTAATTTTATGAGCAAAGCAGTAAGCTCAGAAAAAGGCTGAGAAGCAGGACATTGCGCTGCCTCCCAGGCCACCAGGAACAAGTTACCTGAGGCATGCTTGGCTGCTGCCACATGCTAGCAGCCATCCTTTCTAGCCAGCAGTGCCAGAGCTCTTCCCACCCACCTTGGTTTTCAGGTGTTTGAGACCCTCTACCCTGCCAGTCCTTCCTGACATACATTACAGGGATATGAGCAATGGAGAGGGCTCTGAATTTTGCAGCTGATGTTAGAGGTTTTTTAAAGCTACTAATTTTCAAGCAAGAGTAGCACTCTGGCTTTGGAGCAGGGAAAAGGCACCTTTAGCATCGCTTTTCACAGAAAGTCTCCTGTGGCTCTCAAGAGAGAAACCTCGGGAGGCATCCATGGTCCCATCTCTTTGCATGAAGAATCAGTTTAAGGAAACATATTGTGCCTGTATATTTTACATTCCTAACACATAACTGTCAGTCAATTTTTAAATGTCCAGCTTTCTGGGCCTGAAAGAGCTTTCCAGCACATGTGCATTTTTCCAACGCAAAAGCAGGCACCAAATCCTTATGTTGAAATTGCTCGGACAGCTTTGCTCTGCCACAGTTCTGGTGCCAATTTGATCATCCTCATTAAGCCCTTCCACAACACCCTGCTGTTTTTTTAACAACTGAGTCTGGTCTGATGTCTTCCAGATTTTTTCAGGGTTAAGCTTTAAAATGACATTGGCTAGAGTTCATCTTACTACAGAAACCAGTTGCTTCTCAAGAGGACAGAAGCTTGTAAGTCCTGATCTTTGGGCCTCAGGCTCTGTTTCCCCTGCTGATCTGTGTTATCCTCTGAGGTAGCCTCTTCAAGGGAGTTAGGGGATCGATCCCTCTGTTTGAAAAGTGAAGGCATTCAGGGCTCTGCCAAAGGGGAAGAAAACCCCAACCCTTGACACCAAGCGGAAACTGAATTCTCCTACAGGAGTTCAAAAGAAGGAAGCCGAACTGTGACCCAGGCAGGCTGCAATTAGTTTGCAAACATCCTGTTCTACCACACAGCACTATGTTCACAGTCCTTGATCAGCAGTGATTCATTAAAACCCTTTCCTGCCTGAACACTGTTTCAGGGCAGCTAAATGATCATTGCATTGGTAGGCTGTACCCTGCACTGTCCTGCTGAGAAATTAAAACTGTGCCAGGCAAGTATCTGATGTAACCTGCTCCAGCAGGGCATCACATCGTACAAGATCCTGGCAGCATTGCTGTCCTCCAGAAGAAGAGCCCCAGGTTGTCCTTCTGCGAAAGCCTGGCAGATGGACCAGCTCTAGTGGCCTGTGTACCTGGCATAGCCTGACTGATAAGTCGCTTCCAGCAAGGAGAATGGTGTGTCAGTAAAGACTCTCCAGGGAAATATGGCTCTCAAGAGAGAAACCTCGAGCTTTAGGCTGAAACTGACTCCTGTGTTCATCCACCTGGATAAATATTTGTTGCTGCTGTGTGTGCTCACCAGTAGGAACACATGATTAAAATATTTCTAATTTGCAGCACTTTCAAATGCATTCCTGCCAGGCTCCCTTCTCCAGGGAATAAATGACATTTGTACATCCTCAACCTTTTTCTAACTTCAGGTATTATTGTGGGTGAAAAATCAGAGTATTTGTGCTTTAACAGCCTGGCAGGGGCATATTACTATTTAATCACAGAATGGTAAGGGTTGGAAGGGACCGCTGAAGATCAAGTACAACCCCCTGCCAGAGCAGGATCCCTTAAAGCAGATCACACAGGAACATGTTCACATGGGTCTTGAATGTCTGCAGAGATAGAGACTCTATCACCTCTCTGGGCAGCCTATTCCAGTGTTCTGTCACCTTCAAAGTAAAGTTCCTTCTCATGTTTAGGTGGAACTTTCTATGTTCAAGTTTGTGCCCGTTACCTCTTGTCCTGTCACTGGAGGCCACCTAGAAGAGTCTAGCTTCATCTTCCTGATGCCCACCCTTCACAAATATCCAAGTACTAATAAGGTCCCCCCTTAGCCTCCTCTTCTCCAAGCTAAACAGTTCTAGCTGTCTCAGCTGTTCCTCATATGAGAGATGTTCCAGTCTCCTCAGCATGTTAGTGGCCTTGTGCTGGACTCTCCCCGGTAGTTCTTAGTACTTCTTGAGCTGAGGTGCCCAGAACTGGACACAGTACTGCAGGGGAGGACTCACGAGTGCAGAGTAGAGGCAGAAGAGAATCTGATGAAAATTCAGATATAAGTCTGCAACCCCAAGTCAAGCACATCTTCCCAGTATGTATTTGGCATAACTTAACAATGGAACAAGGCAATAAACAGCTTTTTGATGAGGTTTCATCTTGTTTGTTTTTGCAGATTCTGGCCCTGTGCTAGCACCTATTTGGTCTGTTGAACACCGCAGCCTTACAGGGTTCAGCAGCTGATGTGTGTGACCCGTGTTCTTAACTTGTACTGTTCACTGCTGACAGCGGTAAGGTTTTCTTTCTCACACTTCCTTTTCCTGCTCTCTTTATATGGGCTAAGGTAGTATCAGCCAGACCAGAAAAGCAAGAAGCCTAATTACTGGAGCTGTGCAGCTGAAATTATGTTTCTTAAGACTACAACCAAGATAAGAAGCTGCCTAATAAATAATCAGGATGCCTGTAGTCTGTCAGAGGAAGAATTGAAGCCTAGGTAAGGCACTTGGGGTACTTCAAGACAAAGCTGTGCAGACTTGGAGAAGTCCAATTACAGCATCCTGGTTTAAACAGAATAAATTGAAGGCAGGACTGACGGTGAACAGATCCAGAATGGAAGCTGAGCACTAGGCAGAAGGCACTGATTGACAAGGACAAGCACAGCTCCCTCTGTAAAGAACTTCATTTATACAAACCCTCTGGCCTTCAGAAAGAGATTTCTACAGGGGTGGACCCCACCAGGTGCAGTTTTTCATTTGCTATTTTTCAGCCATTCTACTTGAATAAAGTTGAGGATGACAAATACCACATTGAATCAGATCTAGGCTTCAAGACAGATGAGTAAATGAGGATTCCTGGCTGGGGCACAGGAGGAGGCTGCAGGGGCAGGGGCAGCTTGCTGAGAACTTGTTTTGACTAACCAGAGACTGGAAGCAGCCAGCCTTGGCAGAGCTCATCAAACCACCACTGTGTGGGTAGTGACTGGTGGGAGAGGCAGCTCCTGGGGAGAAAGCAGCAGCCATGGCTGTGCATCAGTGCTTGGAAAGTCCAGCACAGCCTTCTGATAAACAAGGTTTGAAGGAGTCATAATTAGAGAAGAGGCACAATCCTGACCATTTTGTTAATTTCTATCATGCCTTTCCAAAAACTGTAGACAGGACCACTCCATTTTCTCCTAATATAAAAAGCAATCTGGGAAAATGGAATCTGTAAATTCCTCCCAGGCCCCAGGCATATAAATTTTATCACAAGAGCTCTAGTGGTACAGAAAAACAGAGTAAGCTCTACAGCTGCTGAAACCAGGATTCCTCTCCCCCAGCTCCCCATACACTGGTTACTTACAGGGCTGCTCTTGGAACACCAACATCAAACACATCCAACTCCCGTGTGCTGAAGACAATGCTGAGGGAAACATGACCCAAATCATTGTGTCCTATGAAGGGTCATGACCGGCTTCCACAGTTGCTCCCCAGCTTTCTCAGGTTTGTGAATACACTAGAACTTTTCTCCCCTCAGCAGACCTTTAGCTACTCAAAGAAATAAAGCCTTCGGAGATCCTAGAGACCTCTGGAGGCTCAGCTGAACCCCTGTGGATCTGCTTGTCTTCCAGACAAGGCAGTAGCCACCCTCCAGCCCTCCTCTTTGTAACTAGCCCTTCAGTGAGATGCCGATGAGCAAGACAAGCATTTCTGAGGTTTAAACCTTTTTCAGCTGGTGATGCCATTCCCCCACAATTAAAGGCAAACATCTCAAAAGTGCTTAAATCCTTGTTTGCTGCCAAGACAACTGCACTTCTTGGAATGATAGGCTTAAATCTTTCACCAGAAGTCACGCTGCTGTGCCTCTGTCATTTGTGGGCTTTCCAGAGATAGAGCAATTGTTATGCTTCAGGTAGAACAGTGTAAACAAAAAAACCCTGTCATAAATCAGAAATATTTTCCTTTGGGCAGGGTAGAGTCATTAATAACAGCAACACTATTATATCTGCTATTGGATTTTCAGGAAGTGTTTTCATGGAAAGAGACACAAGGCTATGCTGCATCCCAAGCCGCTAGCATCTGAGGCTTTATCTTTGCAACAGAGGCTTTGATCAGAGATATTTTGCCTTAGCAGTAGCTTGTCCCACCACCTCAGCAGGACCATCAGCTGCCTAATCTAAAATTTTAATTTCCAAATTTAGTGGCATTCTCCTAGCTCTGCTCTCCATACGTTCAAGCTGAGATGGACTGCTACTGCTTACTGTCATTTCTTTGGGTTCCACTTGTCCCCTGCAGCAGAGTGCTTATCTCATTGCTGGTTACCTTAGAATAGAATCCCTGTGGTTGGAAGAGACCTTTTGAGATCATCAAGTCTGACTGTTAACATAGCACCTTACAGCCATCTTCTACCCATTTTGAAACTCTTCATCTTTCATTCTGAGTGTCTGCTGTTGAGGCCTGGGGAATAATTCCTAGAAAATAGATTTTTAATTGTGATTACTGGTTCATTGCAAGAATAGTTTTGCTCCTCTCTTCCTCCTTTTGAGTACTTGAAGCTTGTTTGCAGGATCAATCTTTGCAGAGAATTTACAGAAGAAAGTACTCGAAAGAAATTCTTTCCAGTGAGGGTGATGAGACACTGCAACAGGTTGCCCAGGGAGGTCATGGATCTCCCCTCCCTGAAGGTATTCAAGGCCAGGTTGGATGAGTAACCTGGTCTAGTGAGAGATGTCCCTGCCCATGCCAGAGGGCTCGAAACTAGATGATCTTCAATGTCCCTTCCAACGCAAACCACTCTATAAGTCTATGAAAAATCATCTTAATGTGACATAGATTCTGTTTTGTCTGTGTATGTTTCAGAAAGAGCATATGCTCCAGAATGACACACACTGACCTGGGTTAGTTTGTTCCCATTTGTTCAGTTTCCAAGAACTACTATTGATGACAAATCTATAGAAGATAAATCTAGCAAACCATCAGTGGCTTGCAGAGAATTATCTGCAGATTTTCAACTCAGCAGATAGTGGCAATGCAGCCAAGGAACCCCATCATTGCTGGGACACTCAGTGGCTGCTCTCAGCTCACTGGGGAATGACTATCCAGCTGAAAGCCAAAGGCAGCAGGAGGCAAAGCAGACACAAGCTGGCAGCACTGTGTGCCACATGCCTGTCTTGAACTGGAGGGACAGCAGCAGAGTGAGCACCGCTCCTCACCGGCCTCTGTGCTGCGCGTGGTCAGTAAGGTGAGGCCAAAAAAGGGGAAAAAGAGCAAGCCAAGCTCTCGTCCTACTAAGCCACATCACCACCCTCTGGCTGACTCTGCAGGAACTGCACACCAGACCGACGAAAATCCCAGGCTGGTTCTGAAGCTGACCTGGACAGCAGCACTGCACCGGGGCACAGCAAGGATTGACATCCTGAGCCTCCATGGTCACCAGGTGGAGGCGTGGCTGCTGGAGTAGGCTGCTACACCACGAAGTGGGGATGTACAATAAAACTCAATCCAAACCCAGACATAAATATCCTCTTTGAACACATGCCAGCAATTTCTCTGCACACACAAACCCAAACATGCTTTACAGGAAAACCTCCCTGCCCTCCTTGCCCAGCACAGCCAAGCTTAAGTTTCCTGGTGCCTCTAGTTTTCCAACCACAGGGTTTCAGCTCTACCAGGCTTTGTCTGGGGCTTTGTCCAGAAAGGGCATCTGTGACTGGCAACAGCAATCCAAATTCCCTTTGGAGTTTATCTGGTTATTGGCAGGCTCCGTCTCTCAGCCCACTATTTATTTTCTTCCTGCTTGTCATTCAGCAGCCACCTCTGCTGGCTCAACAGTCCTCGTGACAGTGAATCTTCAAACAGGTTTAAAATGCAAATTGTCTTAGACTATCCCGAGGTGACATACCCATCAACTGACAGGGAAGGAATGTCAGACTGACCAACTATCACTGAAGCTAAGCAACGAAGCTATCTTGAGTGCAAAGGAGTAAGCTCCTTGTTGCTCACATCTTAAATAGCTTTCAGTCCAACAATTCACCTTAAAGCGGACACAGAGCAGAATACCACCCGGCCACTGACTCCTAATGCATTTTTAATATCAGAATAGAACAGCCTCCCTAACAGGCAAAGCACGGGAGATTCCATGGGACATGAGTGTATTCTGTCTTTTATATTTGCTCTGTGCTTTGCTGTGGTGGTACAATACTCTTATATGCCATTATCATAAATTCAATTGTTTGCAAATTCTCTCTCAATTTTCCGTCCTCTGGCAATAAAGATACATTTAGAAAAGGGTGTCTTTAGTGATTGCTTGCCATCCTTTTATTGATGGATTCTCTGAACATCTCATTGCACTTTTATTCTATTATCCATTTAATGGTTTTTCATTTCCTCTGACACAAACTGCCCAAGGAATGTTTTACCACAATAGATGCTGCTCCCACTCTGCACTTGGGGCTAGGCTGGGCAGGTGGAGAGGGAGAAGTGAGGATTTAAAAATATTTTTTCCATTAATTAATTTTTAAAATGGACTTTACTTGTATATATAAGATCTTTGGTGCATTGAAGAGCCTTTTTTGCTTATTTTTCCTCCCTCAAATATATAAATTTTGCATTGAAACTGACATTTAAAATGCTGCTAGCTTATGTGTTGACTGTTTAAAACACCCGATTTGTATCATAAAGAACTCAAAATGAGTAATTTGTTTTGGCAATTATTTAGTTTTCTAAATGTACCCAAAGACAATGCTATTACTGATAAAATCAGCCAGTAGCTACCTAGTGAATTATCAGGACTTACTGTTTATTTCAATACCTCCTATTTAATCTGGTTGCCCAAACAGGATATGCCTCAAGTAAGAAGATGCAACTGTTTCTTAGGACCATGGTGGCCCACAGATATAAGTAAGATCTCCAAGGAAAAGGAATGTCTTTCCCCAAACCAACTGACAGAACTACATGAAACCCAAGACCCAGACACACCATTGGGTACACAAGACTTCTGGTATGGAGTATGAGAAGCTTTAATTACGATACATAAAACCTCTAAAACCAGAATCACAGGGAACAGAGCTCAGCTGCATTACTCTTAGCCTCTACAGTTTCAACAAAATGTCACATTCTGGAGGAAACCCCTCCCAAAGAGCTGAGATTTTCATTCAGTTCTGTAGGAAGCTCAGGCACACGAGAGCAGTGCTGTCAGCCACTGAGGGACTTGTACAATCACAGAATCACACAGAATCACAGAGTGCTAGATTGGAAGGGACCACGAGGATCATTTGGTCCGATGAAGCCTGCTGTTGAGAGCTTTCCATCATACAGGGTATAGAGACAAGTGAGTCCTGGGCATTAGAAGGGCACATTGGCTGAAATGTTTAACACAGCACACAAAATACTGTCTTACTGAAGAAGGAGAAACAGGTACAAATGAACACTGACATTTTGAAGAAGATGGTGAAATGAGTAACAATAAGGGAACTGGAGCTGTTTATTCTAGAAAAAAAGGAGGCTGAGGGGAGACTTTATTGCTCTCTACAACTACCTGAAAGGAGATTGCAGAGAGGTAGACACTGGTCGCTTCTCACAAGTAACTAATGATAGATCAAGAGGGAATGAACTCAAGCTGCTCCAGGGGAGGTTTAGGCTGGACATTAGGAAAATCTTTTTTCAAGGAAAGGGTTGTGAGGCTCTGGAATGGGCTGCCCAGGAAGGTGGTTGAGTCACCGTCTCTGGATGTGCTTAAAAGCTACACAGATCTGGCGCCTGGGGATGTGGTGTAACGACAGACTTGGTGGAGTGGCAAAATGGCTGGACTTGATAATCTCAGAGGTTCCTTCTGGACTGGATGACTTGGTGATTCTGTGATAAAAAATAAGCAATTAACTCACCAGTTCAATTTAAAAATGTTTTAATTTTGGATTTAAAAATACCTACACGGTTGAAACTAGAAGCAGCCATCAAAATAAATCTCTTTTACTGCAGATATTTGACTGTTCTGTTTGAAAGGTTTTTTGTCATTGAAACATGAAGCTAAGGCACATGTGAGATGTTTTCTTCAAAAGTTTTCATAAAAAATAGCTGAAGGCTGAATAATTCTCCATAGCATTGAGGATGAAGAAAAAAAAAAGGTAATGCTCAACCAACCTGAAGATAACACTTACATGACAAAGAGAAGTAAACCAGCAGAATCAGAAAGTGAACAAACCCACCAGCCTTCTCTTACAGTATTTTCTGTCTCACGACAAAATTGTGTTCCATTTTCTGAGTATCAGTGCTGCTGCGCACAAGGGACAGCATCCTTAGGGTCCAGAGGGCTGCTGCTTGTGCTTAGCAGAGGGACAAGTCTGCCAACCCTGCCCATCAGGTGGCCCTGATTTCAGTTTGCTAAGAGTAGTTGCAGGTGAACTCAAACTACTGTTAAAAAGGGCAAATGACAGGTTAATAGTACAACCTGACTGGGCTGGTTTGAAGTCAGTTGCTTATCCTCTGTGGACCAAACTTTTATTCACAGATGTGGGCATTTGGCAGCTGTTTACAAGATGAGACCTTTGAGGAGACCTTATAGTAGCCTTCCAGTATCTGAAGGAGGCCTACAGGAAGGCTGGTGAGGGACTATTTACAAGGTCTTACAATGACAGGGCAAGGGGCAATGGGTTTAAACTGGCAGAGGGGAGATTTAGACTGGATGTTAGGAGGACGTTCCTTACACTGAGGGTGGTGAGGCACTGGAACAGGTAGCCCAGGAAGGTTGTGGCTGCTCCCTCCCTGGAGGTGTTCAAGGCCAGGTTGGACGAGGCCTTGAGTAACCTGTGCTAGTGGGAGGTGTCCCTGCCTATGGCAGGGGGGTGGAACTAGATGATCCTTGAGGTCCCTTCCAACCTTACCATTCTATGATTCTATGACTTAATGTACAGGACAGTCCTGCAGGACACAGACCACCTGATCCCACCTTAGCCTCAAACTGCACAAACTGGCTGAACATCACGAAACTCAGTAATCCTTCAGAGAATGAGACTGGACTCCAATGGGAACAGAAGTTGCTGTTTGACTACAGAGAAGTTATTTTGTTTTCACTGTTCTGCAAGTAAGAAAATCCTCATCTTGTCAGGAATGCAGAGACCATTTCGCTCACCTAACAAAAGAACAAAACCCCAGGAAGCACAATCCCTTTGTTTGAACTCAATCATTTATTCTTCTCAATAGCATTACAGGCTGAAATTAAATATTCTCCCGCTAAATAAAATGTGATCTAACATATTACGTGGTTCTAATCTATATTGGACAGTCGCATTTTTATGCTGATAAGGGAAAATTAATTTAACCATATATGCATAGGAATATCATCATATTGAGCATGGAAGATAAAATCTCACAAGGCATTTGGCTGGCAAATGTAGCTTCCAGGAGGACGTTCATTTCCAATTGCATTTTCCCCCAATAGATTCTTAATTTGCCTTGTTCTATATGGTTTCCAGTTATCATTTTGTACAGCAATAAAAATCAGTGAAGCAGCAAGAGCTTATAGGCCTGTGCCTAGGTCTGATTTATGGAATGGATGGCACAATATCCTTGGTCTGCATAATTGAAATTCATTCAGCTCTCACTGTTTACAATGGGGTTGTAAAGTGCATTATGAATTTATTGATAAAGAATCATTTTATTTGCAATAGTGCTGAATAAAGGAATGCCTTTCCTTCATGTTCTTGTTCTGTGTATGCTTTATATATACAAAACTCATAGAGCTATGTAAAACCTGTTTGTTCCTATCACCTTCTGCCTCATAGCCTTTAAATAGTCTCATACTCCGTATAAAGCACAACTAGATGAAAAAACAGGCTGTGGCAAAAATTTGAGCAAAGACTAAATTCAACAGCTGACCCAAACGTGTCTCAGATACTCTGAGTTCTGCCACAGCAGAAAGCCTACAGCTCTAACCACTTTCCTGAAGTTCTGTTTTGCCCTAATCAGGGGGCAAAAAAATAATCAAGGTAAGATTTTAATTTCAGAGACATCTCCTTTAAGGGTTATTTTAGAAATAACAATCGTTTGAAGAAAGCATTGAAGCCTCATTCAAAAAATCCTGTCTCTTGCACAAATGGAATGGGCTGCCCAGGGAGGTGGTGGAGTCACTATCCCTGGAGGTGTTCAAGGTGGGTTTGGATGTGGCACTTGGCGCCATGGTCTAGTCTTGAGGTCTGTGGTAATGGGTTGGACTTGATGATCTTTGAGGTCTCTTCCAACCTTGGTGATACTGTGTGATACTGTGATAAATTTCATCAGGTGTCTTAACTCTACTGTCAGAAAAAAAAAACACATGCTTTTTTTTACTTCTCATTTTTAGAAATGCTATGTGCTATATTTACATCTCTAAAGGCATAATTTTGCAATCCTCATTTCCTCTTTGTTTTCCACTTTTCCTCCTGATGTAATTAAATAAAATTATATTTTCCATAAAGGCTATATAAATTCTGGTGACTAACAAGCTTTGTGGTAAAGGAACTTTCATTTACCCTGCAATGAAGCAGGAGAAAAGCAATACCAGGCCTTTATTCTAACCCTGAGTGAACCACTTCTGAAGGCTGGTCAGAGTAGTTAGAGTCTCAAGGGTCTGCTTCAGTTTGTGACACCTCTCAGGGAGAGCTTGCAAGGAGCAATAGAGTTTCCAGAACTCAATAACATGTCCATTTCTATCATGGACATGCCTGCCTCCAAAAAGCTTATTTCACACTGGCCAAACCTAAGTCACCTAGAGGTGATAACTTTAATTTACCTCTGGATTGTAGTGAGTATGTTCCAAGTCTCATTTTTAAAATGTGACTTTTTACTGCACCAGAACCTGGCTTTACCAGATTTCAGTAGCTTTCACCCTCTGGTGGAAAAGCCAACCAATTCATTGCATTCTGTTCCCTGGCTTCAACTGGAGCTCTTTTAGAGATGTCTCAGGTCAGGATTTAAACTTGTCAATTTCCTGCAGTGTTCTCACCTTGTGATCTGCATATAGAGCTTCCTTCCACTGAATTGTGCTTCTTGGGAAATGACAAAAGTGGGAGTTAATACCTTTGGTGGCTGGGAAGAGTGCTGAAACATGCTGCAAGGGTAGGGTGAAGAAAGCATGGTGTTCACTCTTTGTTGAGCTCAGGAGAGGGAGTGGTGAGGGAGAGGAGACTTCTCTCTCCATAGCAACTAAACTTTTCAAAAGCCTTGTCTGAAGCACTGAACACAAACACATGCCTGTACAATGCTAGAGGCAGGATCTCTCCTTTATTGTTTCTTAAGGACCAAATTAAAAAAAAAAAAAAAAGAAAGAAAAAAAAGAAAAAAAAAGAAGAAAGAAATCAGTTCTTTAAGATTTACTCTTGAGCAAGAAAGCCTAGATAATGACTCCATTATCCTGATATTTATCTCTGGAAATGTTCCACTTGCGAATGCAAGACAGGTGTCTTTAAGAGTTATTGCAGATTGCTATCTCTTGACATCTGACCAAACTTCCTCTCCTAGCAACCCAAAGGACTGATTTATGGTGTTCAAAAGCCATTCCTGACATATATGGAGTCATTGGTATCGGCACACAGTGCTATTTCAAATGGACCTTACTGGTTTTGCTCTTTTAAATGTATCTGGTTATTGGATTTATGGTCCCCTGTGAGGCAGCTTCAGTTGCTACACTCATGAGTGTACATGGGCTATGTTACTCACTTATTTATCTTGGAGTTCTTGCCATTGAACAAAGATTTAGGAGACACATGGGGACTGATTGATACAGTAGAGTATCATGCCACTGCTTACACGGGCCAGGTCCCTCTCATGGGGTTTCCTGATGTTTTTTCTTTTTCTGGTGTTTGGCTTCAAGAAGCTGGCTCCAGGGGCTCCCCTTTGTAAGGGAGGGGTAATTAGGTACTGCGAGACGATATTATAAAAATATTAATATATAATTTATTAATATTAATCAGAACTCGCACCACCCCCTACCACCATTTAATAATAACAATAGTAACAATAATAACAGGTTCTTTGCAACGTTATGGAAACAATATACAGGTTATAACAGGATCTGGAAATAACTGTTAAATATATATATTAACAGAACTCAAACCAAACTGGAAAAGAGAAGGTTTGTGGTCAATGTACCACCTGTGGCCAGTATGCCGCTTGTTCACTAGATGGACCCGAGAAGTAGCTTTCTGCTTATGGCAGAAGGCAATCAATGATTACAAGAGGCTTGGTATTTACTCACAAAAATACCATAGGAAAATACCCCAAAGCACGTGGCGGGGTTTCCCGTGTTGCCGGGCTGAAAGCTGCTGGAGGC
>WBNM01028902.1:22738-33077 GCA_013399055.1 Ramphastos sulfuratus | reverse complement strand
GTCGTGGGTTTAAAGAGCCGACAGAGTGAAGCTCTCAAACGAATTGGAGAAAAAAACAGAATTATATTTGGAAAGAAAGTTACAGATAGAGATTACAAAGCAGAGACAGAAATCCATAAGCAAACCCCCTGAATTTGCCCCCAACCCAAAAAAACCTAAATCTATCATCCCCAGTGCTCCAATCCTCCCCCCCCTCCATGCCTCTGCCATCCAAGAGGCCTAAACACAGCCTCTGGAGGCCCCAACCAGGCCTATCCTTACATGTTTATCCCGATAACGCAGCTCCTGCCCAACGCAAGGCTGGAGGGGGAGGAAAGGAGAACAAGCTGGCCTTGCCGTGAGCTAATGAAGAGATAACAGAATTGTGGGATTGAATAACAAAATCTTCAAGTCCCTAGAGGACTTTTTTAACCCTATAGTTCCCAACCTGGGACAGTGACAGAGAGGCTTGTAAGGAGAGCAAGATGAGAAAAGCAAAAATACACCAGGGAGCAGATTTTCCAGGGCATAGATATGCCCTGGTGGTTCATCTCACAGTAGAGAAGTGTCATCAGCACTGCTAAGAAGATAGGCTTGCTCCACCATGTCTGGAGTTGTACTCCAATTGGGTTCAGTCTATAAAGTGTTGGAACTGCGCCTTGGCTAGGCCATTTCTTTAATAGCTAAAGAAGTCTGGAAAACAATAATTCCCCTGTTCACCTTCCTCACCCATAAATAGAGAGGGGGGCGGGGTGTGTGTGCAAAAAGGAGCTAATTTTGCTTCATGTAAAGAAAACTACATTTAGGATGGCTTTAAAAATCAGAAATTGGAGCTTGAAGTGGTATATGGTAATTCCCTTTTTCACATGGTGAAAAGTAACATTCTGTTGGACAAATAGTTTCCTTTATCAGATTTAAAGATTAATTTCTCAATTACTTTACCCATGTTTACATTAATTGGATTATTCAAACATTCATTTTAAGCTTCTCATGAATCTCTTGCTAACATTTAATGACTTAAATGCTGAAGTCTCTTTCCCTTTCCTATCCTTTATTTGGTTTTCTCTTTGGACTCCTTACATCTTGCACACAGCAGCTTCACTGATAAATGTGTACCTGAGCAGCTACCTGTGATTTTTGGATCAAGGAAAGTAATACAACAACAACATACTTAGTGCACTGTAAAACTAGCACAGAAAACTGTAGGACAGCCAGTGGGAAATATACAACCTGGAAGGAACAAATCTGAATGATTGAAGCTTCAAATGAGATCTCTGGGATTGGGGATTTTTTTTCTAGAAGAAAAGATGATTTCTTTCTCTTCTCCACCCCTAGAGAATACAGATAAAATGTTTATAGTTGTCATTCAAATTTATAGCGTATATAATATTTGAACTGTCATTCAAATTTATAGCTTACTGTTTCTTCCCCTTCTCAACTACCAAATTTTGTTGCCTGTAATACAAAACAATCTTTGAAAGACTTACCAAATTCTAAAAAAGTATTGGGAAAAAATGAAGAATTCTCCCTCTGCTTCTCCAAAGAATTAAAAAAAAACAGCAATCATTGACTCTGCATGAAAAGAACATAAAAATTCTTCAAGAATTTCAAGTACATTGCAGAGTGATGTACTTTAGCATGCTGTTATGAAGACACTCTAACATAGAATCATAGAATGGTAACATTGGAAGGGACCTCAAGGATCACCTAGTTCCAACCCCCTGCCATAGGCAGGGACACCTCCCACTAGTACAGGTCAATCAAGGCCTCGTCCAACCTGGCCTTGAACACCTCCAGGAAGGGAGCAGCCACAACCTCCCTGGGCAACCTGTGCCAGTGCCTCACCACCCTCACTGTAAAGAACTTCCTCCTAACATCCAGTCTAAATCTCCCCTCTGCCAGTTTAAACCCATTGCCCCTTGTCTTGTCATTACATGTACTAAAATAATCCTGCTTTCAATAATGTGCCAAAGTAAACAAGCATTTTTTAATTTAAAAATACACGCTGCAGAGAGAGATCATTGACATTTCACGGGAGAAGTTTTTACACCCTTTTAGAAATTTTTTTTTTTTCCTAGGGAAAAAAACCAGTTACGCATAAGAATTACTAAAACCCAGTGGGTAGGCTTCCGTCTCTCAGATCAGTGGGGTTTGCTTATGAGCTACAAGATTCTGCCTAACACAAGACTCTGGCTTGTCTACCCTATTTATTTTCAAATTTAAAAGGGAGAGATGAACATTTACTGGCATCATAACCATGACCTCTTCCTCTTCCTTGCAACAATACTGATTGAACATGCTATCCATATATGAGAAGCTCACAATCTAACTATACTTCACCAAAGGTGCTGACAGTCACAAGGACATAGGTTTTTGTGTGATTCATCACTTTGGAGAGTAACTGTGCAGTAGCTGACTGGCATAGGTTGCTTGCTGCCCAGCAGAACACTATCAATGCTTTTAAAAAAAGAAATTTCCACAACTTGTTCCTTACCACAGGGAATGTGCACTCCAGAGCTGATGACCTTTGTGGCCTGCTGAAACAAAACTCTCAGTGACCGGTTTCAATAGGCATGGCAGTGACCGGGTACTTGAAACCAAGTTTTATGTACACTCGCCAGAAATGCTTGTTTCATACTATCAAAGAAAGCTTTGAAGAGGTTATCTGGGAGATGGTGAAGTTTCACAGCTTGCCTTCAGTCTTTTTTGTGCACTTGGATCACCTGATTTAGGTGAAGACCCACTAACAGAGATGCGTGTCCAGATATAGAATCACAGAACTGTTTATGTTGGAAACAACCTCTAAGGTCATCAAGCCCAATCACTGACCTAACACCACCATGGCCATTAAACCATGTCCCAGAGCGCCACGTCCACATATTTCTTGATGGTGACTACTGTCTCCCGGGGTAACCTATGGGGCGAGACTAGGGAGCAACAAGTTCATGTACCAAGCTGACCACACATAGGCTGAAAAGAAAGCTGTATGGCACCTCATTCCCTGATAAACAACTGACTAAATACAACTAGGGAGAAAACTGATTTTTTAAAAGCTACAAGTGTGATTCTGCTAAAGAACATTTTAATTCTCTCAGCCCAACACAGTAGCTGAGTGCTGGATTTGACCCAACAAATATCATATGACAGCTTCTTCTAACTGAAACACAGCATCTCTTGGCTTCTGAATGCAAAAAGGAGACATCCACAATAAGAACTATTTCCAATGAATAATTCAGCAAGCTCCAGTCATGAAACCTGCAACAAGCACTGCAAGGAAGACAAAGTATTTTTGCTGCCCATCATCATGCATGTTCATGCCACAGGGATTTTTTCAATTATTGAACAGTGTAGAGTTGCCTTTGTTTGTAGAAAATGTCAGTGTGAATAGTGTGGCTTTTACACATTCATTTATGTTTGCCAAAGGCTGCTTAGCATTAGCTTGGCTTTTCACTCCTCTGCCATGTCGAGCTGCAGATCAAAAGTACTGAATGATTGCTAATGTTTTATGGTGCACCTTTAGTTAGATGCTTTAACTCTCAAGACATTTCCATTAATTTCTTCCAATATTTTCTTAGCAGAAAAAGCTGCAATGATTTTGGTTTTGTTCACCAACCTAACCATTGTAAATAACTGCTAGTGTTACAGACGTCAAGTGTCACAAGTAACGAGGAATGAAGGGTGAAGAAAGTAGAGTTAAGTTTCTAAGCTATTATCCTCAAAAATGTTGCTGCTTTTATTTAATTCATATTGAAATTCACAGCTTAAGAAGAAGCTATTTTTCAGTTTACAGAAAATGTATGGGGGTTGTGCTTTGAGCAGGCAACAGTATTATGCATATAAAACCACTCAGCTTCAGTTATTGATGTAAATGACTTATTTTACCCAGTGATGGCAGAAATGAAGGAGTTCCTGGTGTGTAAGCTCAGAGGCAAGCATCCACCATTTCCTGGGGCATCAGCTGGAATGGAAATATGCCTTGTAAATTACTGTGATATGTATTGGGTGGGAAGAGCTATTTACTTTGTGAAGAATGAGAAGGAAACTCAAATTTGTTCTGTAATTATAATTGAGGTGTAGTCAAGGCTGTGCCTGCTTGTACATCCAGTGCACTCATGTCCTTAATTTCTCAAGTTCCAGGATTTCAGCAGACACTTGGTTAGTCTCTGCACAGAAGCAGCAGTGGACTGATAAGACAAAAGGTGGATATGAGGCATAATGTTGACCAAATGTGTTGTCACTTGTCACTGTCACAGCAAAATGTGTGACTAGCTTTCCCAGGAGTCATTCAGGAGAGAATTTGGGAAAATGCTAGGTGAACTTGGGTAAATCCCTGATAGGGATAGAACAACATCTCTGATTCAGTATGCCAGTGAGCATCCCAGGGGGGATCTGGCTGTCTAAGGGACTCCTCAGGCAGTTGCTGTTGCAGAATTGGCCAAGTTCTGCATAGGCAGAACAATGGGAAATGGCAGAAATAATTCCTGCAGATGCAGAAATAGTTAGCAGCTCTTGAACAGCCAGATGCTTTGTATGTAGTTTAAGATAATCACGGAATCAAGGAATCACAGAATCAACCAGGTTGGAAAAGACCTTTGAGATCATCGAGTCCAACCTATCACCTAACACCTTCTAATTAACTAGACCATGGCACTAAGTGCCTCATGCAGTCTCCTTTTAAACACCTCCAGGGACAGTGACTCCACCACCTCCCCGGACAACCCATTCCAATGCCAATCACTCTTTCTGTGAAGAACTTCTTCCTAACATCCAGCCTAAACCTGCCCTGGTGCAGTTTGAGACTGTGTCCTCTTGTTCTGTCACTGGGTGCCTGGGAGAAGAGACCAACCCTCGCCTGGCTACAACCTTCTTTCAGGTAGGTGTAGAGAGCAATAAGGTCTCCCCTGAGCCTTCTCCTTCTCTTCTCCAAGCTGAACAACCTCATCTCCCTCAGCTACTCCTCACAGGGCTGTGCTCCAGCCCCCTCACCAGTCTTTTTGCCCTTCTCTGGACATGTTCAAGCATCTCGACATCTTTCTTAAACTGAGGAGGCCAGAACTGGACATAATACTCAAGATGAGGCCTGACCAGTGCTGAGTACAGGGGCAGAATGACTTCCCTGGTCCTGCTGACCACATTATTTCTGATACAGACTAGGATGCCATTGGCCTTCTTGGCCACCTGGGCACACTGCAGGCTCATGTTCAGGCGCCTGTCGCCCAATATCCCCAGGTCCCTCTCTGCCTGGCTGCTCTCCAGCCACTCTGTCCCCAGCTTGTAGTGCTGCTTGGAGTTGTTGTGGCTGAAGTGCAGATCCTGGAACTCATGTTAAAACTCATGGCCAGCCTGTCCAGGTCCCTCTGCAGAGCCCTCCTGCCCTCTAACAGATCAACACACGTTCCCAACTTGGTGTCGCCTGCAAACTTACTGATGCTGGACTCAATCCCCTCATCCAGATCATCAATTATGATATTGAACAGCACTGGGCCCAGCACTGATCCCTGGGGCACACCATTTGTGACTGGCTGCCAGCTGGATGTGGCACCATTCACCACCACTCTCTGGGCCTGGCCATCCAGCCAGTTCTTAACCCAGCACAAAGTGTCCTTGTCCAAGCCACGTTGTTTTTAAGGGCTTTTTCCCAAGATACCCTTTGAGTTAGTTCCTTGAATAAACTGGTCTGCCCTCCAGAAGTCCAGTGTGGATGTTCTGTTGCCCCTCCTAGCTTCACTGCATATCAAAAACTTTATTATTTTGTGGTCACTGCACCTCAGACAGCCTCTGACCGAATCAACAACAATGGATGCAATGATGACACAAAGACCCATGCAACGGAGACTCCTGCCATCCAGACTGCACACAACCATCATGCTCAAGAGATCTGAGTCCCATGCAACTGTTGTTCCTACACACAATGAGGAGATTTTCAGTTTTGGTGTTCTTTTTAATGTTTTTTTTCCTCTCTGTTTGTTTGTTTTTCTGTTTTTAGCACTCTGTGCCTGCAACAACTGAGTACAATAGGATTGTAGATATCACAGTCATCTGGATAGTCTGTCCTCTGGTTCAGATCACAGTTGTGCATATGCTACAAGTCTTATGCTAAACAGAGTATTCTATCAGTCTGACAAGTTGGACTGGTTGTGAAAGCAGCACCACGGTCTTATAACAGAACTGAGAAATGTGAAGTGACAGGTTTGTTGAAGCAGAACTTCATAGAAGAACTTCACTCTATTTCATATCCTTCATATCATCAACGTCTATGTTTGATAAATCATACTCAACAGCAAGCCACTATCAACAAGGTAATGGCAAAAATGACAAATAGAAACTTTCTTGGAATGACAATCTCTCCTATTGTTTTAAGCCTATAAATAACACCTCTGTAGCATAAAATAAATCACTCTGGCACTGAATCGCTGTTAAATGTTAGGCACCAGATCTTCATAATCAGCTTGTCTATAAGCTCAGAGAACACTTCCTTCCAAAAACAATCCACATTGTCCTTAATTGTTTACTAATAAACATAGAACAAGAAGATCTCTGTAAAGCTGGATATTGTTACCTCTCTTAACCCTAAAATCAACATCAGGGTTCCTGAAGTGATTTTGTTCCGATTGAGGCAAAGTTAACAATTACCAATGTTACACCACCCCTCAGTCACACCTCAGAGACAACTCATTATGATGAAGCATAACTGAGCAAGATAAATTGTAAAACACAAATGTAACAAAATGATACAGCAATTACAGCCAATTAGTTCAATAATTTTGCCTGAAAAATGATTTCTCAAATGCAAAACTATTTGTATGTGTGCCCATCCACATGCTCCTTAACTTTTTTTGATCTACTTGATGTTCTCTGAGTACTCCCTGCTGTTAAATAATTGGGAAAAGCCAATGAAGGAAAGTTCAGAAGAAATGAGCAGATATTGTTACATGTAAGGACTTCCGAGGGCTTACAAAGATTCCGTTAATTAGTGCACTGCAGAAGAAGATGCAAGACAATTGCACGTTCAGTACCACATACCTTTTCTATTTCTGAATGTGTTGTAATCATTGTATTTTGTTCCTCAGTCTTGCACCCTCTGTCTCTGGCATAAACATTGGAAATGTTTCTACTTGTCCAAGGATCTTAGGACAAGTAGAAACATTTCCAATGTTTAATCCTTGTCTGACCACCACCCAACACTGGTTGCTGTGACAGGGATAGTGGGCACCTAAGTCTAATGCACTTACAAGCTGGATGCATTCTGGAGATAAGGTTGTGAGCACAGGTACTGACATGTTCTGCTGACCCAGCTTCCTTCTGGTGAACTGCAGCCTGAATCTCTGTTCTTTTTCTCCTCCACCTAAACTGCTTTCTTACAGGGACACCTTCAGTGAGAGTTCAATGGGCCTTTGCAGCCATCACCTTTGATCAAGTCCATGATAGCAGACCTGAATACACAGCCTGTAAGTGAACACAGCCATAACTGCAGGCTGTCCTGAGAGAGGCAGAGTATGAGCTCAGACCAGTAGCCCAGGAGAGCTAAGCCCAAAATCCAGCAAAGAGGCCTAAAATATTAAGGCAACTAGGAGTTATTGCTAGGCTGCTTGCATAGCCACCTCTTCACCCTTGCTTGACTTCTACTTGGAAAAAACAAGGGGCAATGGGTACAAGTTACTGCTCGGAAGATTCCCATTGAACTCCAGAAGAAAATGTGCCACCACGAGAACAGTTAGACATTGGAATCACCTTCCAAAGGAAGCAGTGGATTCCCCTACATTGGACAGCTTTAATACTCAGCTTGACAGGGTCATCTCATTTCAAATACTCTATCACCTAGAAAGGTTGGACCTTTCTTGGGGTCTCTTCCAACCTGGCATTATCCCACTCTCATGCCCACACTGACTCTTCTTGCTGCATAAGCACCTTCTGGAGATTTTTGCCATCAATAGAAACCTATAGCAGGCTGAAACCCAACACACTCATTGACCTCATGTCTCTCGGAGAAATACATCTGAATATGCATCATATCTGTCACTGTAACACCAATGTACAGGAAAGAACTGCCACCAGAGTCAGCTGCCTCTACTGGAGTTAATTTTGCTTATGGTGTGATCTCTGTTAGACTCCACTTCCAGCTCTCAACTTGTCAAAGGTGCAAAAGGACCGAAGGGATTAGAGAAGGAACTCATGATGAATGTGAGGATGTGAGCAATCACTGTGTCCTACCCCTGACCTTTCTGATAACACACCACTTCATAACTCAAAGATATTTATGACATCTTCATTACCTAAGCCCATTTTCCCACTTCTAATTTGCATAAGTCAGACTGACTGTTACACATCTGTCCTCTCCACAGACATTACGACAGGACCTCTAAAAATGTTAAATAAGGAAACTAACAAATAACGAGCTCATCATCAGTAAGTTCAGCTGCAAATCATGATCTTGTATGCCATTTTTCAGAAAACAGTTTGTCCTGCCACAAACAAGCCCAGGCAGCTGATATTCCTGGAAGACAAAAAAACCCCTCTAGTTTTCTGTGTAGATACAAAAAGAAACATGGAGATACTCATCAGAATCCAAATACCCCAGCTCTGTTCTCAGCTCCCACAGGCTTTGTAAACCTGGGCAGCCAGCTTCACCTTCCCACACTTCACCTCTCCACATACAAATCTGAGTTTCTCTTTCCCCTTTACCTTCAGGACAAGATCCCTCTAGCTTACCTACTGAGCCTGGCACAGATAGAGTGTTTCATGAGACTAGTGGGTGAGGGTGAGAAAATATGTGGAGCTACTGCACAGGCAATAAATGTTAGCAGAGAAGGAGATTTTGGTCAACATCAGTCCTTTTTTAAGGTCTGAAAATGGCTAGCTTTCACATGCTGTGAATCAAGCTTTCAGCTGTGAATCAAGACATACACTCATAGATTTATAGAATGGTTTGGGTTGGCAGGGACCTTGAAGATCATCTGGTTCCAACCCCCCTTCCACTAGACCAGATTGCTCAAGACCTGGCCTTGAACACCTCCAGGAAATCCAGAGGCACTTCAGGCTGCTAGCTTAGGAGGCTAGGATTTGTCCAGACATGGATTTGGTTGGTTTTCACCATAGTTATCCATCTGGGAATGTGTGTGACACCAGTCACACTGTACTTCTGTTAACTGGCTGTCTTCTGTCACTGTTCTTTCATAAAAGTATTTGGTGGCTTTACCATCCAGTTTCACTTGCATGCTGCTGCCTGAATCTTGACTAGTGCAGAGATTTAAGGACATTATGGGTCACCTAAGACAGCAACTTTCCTGCAGAGGTCCATTAAAAATTTCATGCATTTTACTGGGTGCTTATCATGTCCTCATGATATATTCCTCATTATTGTAACCTGGAATCTAATTTCCAGGCTAGTGACTCTCAGTTCTGTCTTTGAGATGAAAAGCCCATAAACTGCTCTAAGTTTCCCAGGTGTCTGTAGGGCAAATAAAGGCTGAATCAGTCCAGGCTTTCATTCTGAAGTACATCCTGGAAGGGCTTAAGATGGGTGTTGTCTGTTCTCAGCCTCAGTCCATGATCACTGTCTACTTACTTTGATGTCTCAAAAAGCATTGCTTGAGGCCTGAGTGAAGGCCATGTCTACAGGGGAAAAGCTCATTCTGAGCTGATTTTCAATTAGCTTTTTAATTAGGCAGATTGTGAAAGATGAGCTAATCTTTCAGAATACTTTATTTTCTCAATCAGGTCCATTGGTAGTTTCTATGAAATCAAACTGTTCCTGTGGACACAATGAGGGCAGCAGTCATCTGGTACACGAGCGCCGTATAAAATGACCTCTCTCCTTTCATCAGCATCTTTGCAGTATGGCTGCCAAGAAGCACTGGCATGAAAGTTCCTTCAACAGGTGTCACAGCAATGTTACTTGCAAGAGATCTGAGAATGCTAAAGGAAGAAAGATTAATTTCAAGATTATGGCACTGAGGTGCAAAACCTTTTTAAGAGCAGAGCTCTCATTCTATTTTAAGTTTCATATGTGGGTGTAATTTGCTTATGTTATAAACAGTTTAGGAAGTCACTCCTCCTGAGCCTTGACATCCATGAGTCTTAACAACTGCAACTCACTAGATTTATGTTCTCTTCATAAAAAGCTCCCTTGGGACTCTCTACCTCTGAGTGAACTCTGTTTTATTTTTGATTCCTGAATTTTCTCTAACTTGTTATTGTCGTGGTAGGCCTAAACAGGCCAAATTAGGCTTGTACATGTCCTGGCTTGCCCAGGCATGTTTTTCTGCTCTCCCTCCTTCTGTTTTGGGGAGAGCAACTGCGGGAAAAGTGACAAAGAACCTGGCGCCACTAAGTCTGGGGTCTGTGACCTGCCCAGCAACTG
>WBNM01028902.1:2770-22540 GCA_013399055.1 Ramphastos sulfuratus | reverse complement strand
ATATATTGAATCTATATATTAATATTTTTAAAATATCATCTCACAGTAATTAATTACCCCCTTCCGTAACAGTTATTTATCACCTTTCCTCTGTTGGAATGGTTTTGCTTCAACTGATCTGTTTGGGTATGAAAGGGCAAATCATGCTTGTAAGCAGCAGGTATGATATACTGAAGTAATCTGTCAGTTTGGAAAGACTGCCTGATGAGGTCCACCAGATAAACTAATAGCACTAAAGGGAGGGGAAATGTAAAAAAAAAGCCCAAACCTACAGAGAAACTACATAAACATCTGAGATGTTGAGCTTATTGCTTGTCTTTGCATTGATACAGATAACTAAAGGTCAGGTATATCTGTGGAGACAGCTCAAGTTTGCATCAGAGTAACAGCAAAGACAGGTAAAGCACGTTTCTAAATAAAGCTGAAAGCACATGTGGAAGTCTAGCTGAGTACCACTTTCCAGTAGAAAAATTTGGTCCAGCATTGATGTGCCTGCATGCAGTGTAATGACTGCACTGGGAAAATAGATTTTTGTCCTAACAATGGAAGTATTTAGATTACAAGCTCATGTGGTCAGGTCTCCATTTATTTCTAAGGACAGAAATTCAAGAGCTGTATAGTGGGATTTACATTGCAGAGAATGCAGTGCCAGCCAATAGGACCAAAAATGTTTGGAGGCAAAAAACAAGTTGTAATTTTGAAGCCTCTATTTATTTAGCTGAACTTACTATTAGGTATTATAAGGAAGAAGTATTCTTTCTTCACTAAACACCTCAAGTGAGAGGGACAGCCTTTCTCATTGGGCTTGTTGTGCTTTAAGTCAGGTCAGGAGTGTGAAGAGCTTATGTTGTTTCTAGAGAAGCAATGAGCACTTTACAACGAGGCAGCAAAGATCCCGATTGCTTGGCTTTAATTTACAGAGTGAAAAATAGAATAGTACAAAGATGTGGATAATCACAACAATTGAGCAGAAAAGTAAACGATTGGATCAGCAGCTTCTCACCTGAGAAACAAGTGAAAGCTGCCAACTCTCCTGGGCTTGCAGAGGTTAGATTTCAGAGCGTGTTCCACTCCAACATTTTATTAAGCCTAGTGATTTGTTTCATGCAGGTCAACACCCCTTGCTGCTTTAGTTTGAAGAACAGAGGGCACAGAGAAAGCTTCTTTCTCTGCAGGCAGAACTCATCACACACCTCTGAGCTGATATCCTAGTTAAAAGCTGGAGATTATGAATAGCCCAAGCTCTTTTCCTGCAAGTCCTCATACGAGGTTGTCATGTTTTCCAACACCATTATTTTTTGGTTTTGACATGCTTTTAGAAGAGTTTGTATCAGTCATGAGGACAGGTTTATAAAAAGTGTGACATTAATTTTCCTCAATCTCTGCATGCTTGAAGAAGGAAAAAAAACAGAAAGAAGCTACATGAATTATCAGCCTCAATGCTTCATACGGATTCTTGTAATGAACACCAAAATGGTTTTAGAGGCATCCTGCCCATACAATGCAACTCAGCAGTGGGATGAGAGAGAAAAGGAGAACAACGCAGCCCAAACAGACAGAGAAGCTCAGCCACTTCAGAAATGAGGATGCAGGTTTCATCTTTCAGAAAAGCTAGTGCACGTAGGCCTTTGCTGACAGCTGAGAGACCAATAGCACCTCCAACAAAAGCATGGAGCAATGCATCCAGCAACTAGAAAACAGTCCTGCTCGTTAGTGCATTTTGGGCAAGTCTAGCCCTTATACCTCAGTGTCAAGCTGCACCAGAGACTTTGCTCCCTGACCCCTGCAGAGAAGAAATACAAAGCTCATGTATTTTCTCTTCCTTTCAGGATTAGGGGAAATCATCAGGCCCTGAATGGATCTTAACAGATCACCTTGTTCAGCACAGTAGCTGAAGGAAACAACACAAGTTGGTGAGACCTTGAAACAAGTTGCCCAGGGAGGTTGTGGATGCCCCCTCCTTGGAGGTGTCTGAGGCCAGTTTGGATAAGGCCTTGAGCAACTAGGTCTAGTTGGAGGTGTTCCTGCCCATGATTCTAAGTTAGGTTAGAGAGGGACACAGGGGACCAGAAATACAGCAACAACAAAACAAAAACCCCAAACCCCAACAAACCCCCAAACTTACAATTTTCAAGATCTAAAAGCAAGTTCATTGAGTCAAGCCAGAATTCACGAGTTGTGTGTAGCCTTCCTAGATAGATGCAGTGTCACAAACCTACTAAGGTGACTTTGTCGCTCTTACTTCCAGGCTGAGTACATTATTAGAGAAAGGAAAACAGACTCAGGTTCTAAAGTACGATGTCAGGAGGGAAAAAGGACTTCGCTCCACAAAAGAAAGGCAGTTTATATAACATGGACCAAAAGGATGAAAGAAAATCACTCCCATGGTATGCTATGCATACTTCTTGCTACACAGGACCAGCAATTTCCTCTCAATTAAGCTATTTGCCTTCACGCTAAGGCACCATGGAGTGCAAGGGTCCACAATGAAGGGCAAGACATAAACAAAGCAACTTCTCACAGATTTTCTGAGTCATTTGCATGTTTAACCTGGAGCATGATTCAACCTCTTCTGAAGAGAGTTAACAGTTTGGTGAGGCACAAATACTTCAGGTGAAGCAAACAAGGATGATAGCTCAAGAAGTGACACAGGTGCAGAGACTGGAGGTCCTTGCAAAACATGATGCACTAATTCAGTTTATTTCCTTGGTGTTTACCACCCTTGGGCTGCCAGTCTACTGACAGCAGAAGCCTGCACAGGTACTGGGCTGTATACAGCTGAAGGTTTACCATCCTAATAGAAGAAAGTACATCTGTCTCACTGGTCCTAGTGCTGCAATCCCCCCGCTCAGCTCCAGGAGTTTTCCTGTATGTAAATCAGAGTTTCTTCACTGCTTTGTGCCATGGATGGTATTTAAAAGAACAAGTCATCCTCCTCTTTTGTCAGCTTATGTTGTATTTCATCTCCCACTATCTCATCAAGTGACAGTTTGATTATAATGTAATGACTTTTTATAGTGAACCTAGTGCATAATTTTATTTCCAGATGGGTTTATGTTCCTTATATTTAAGCTCATTATGAACAAGGAGGCTACATAGGAAAAATACAAAGTAAGCTGCCTTTTTTTTTTTCCTACAAATTGAACATTTTGAAAGGCCTACATAGTGAAGGAAAAAGATACCAGTGTCACATGATAGGAAAGATGAATTTCGAACATTAAAGCACAAATGAGCTCTGTAAGGCATTTCCATGGAAATTGAAAAACAAAAATTTTCATTGCTTGGAATTTGGTAAAAGCTAACAGGCTGAACAGCTTCAATACTGAAGAATCAAGAGTAAGGATCAGAGAGCGGCTGCAGACGATCGTGACACGGACAACACCAGTTCAAAAATTGGTGAGATGAAAGTCTTTTCTATTCAGTCAATTCCCAAAGCCTCTTGTGACTGGGTGCTTGCCAAGGACCTAGTTTGCAAGTCAAGTATTATTTGTTGATGCTAAGAAGCACAAGCTGATATATTTTTCCAAAGCATATGACAAGTAAATCCATGTAAATCAACAGTGCTTTGCAGCAGAAACTGTGGTTCCTCTCTAAAAACTGTCTGAGTAAAATGGCACCCTGGGGGCTCCTCTTTATTGTATCCCAGTGGCTTCCACATCAAACACTATCCCCTCAGACAGAAGCGATAATGATTTTTTTAACTGCTTCTTCTATGGAAATAGAAACAAAATTGTACAGTCAAGATGTGCTTTCTGGTACAGACAATGTAGGTCCCACAACTGGTATCTAGTCAATAATCAGGTCCCACAACTGGTATCTAGTCAATAATCTTATTTATGATTCATGATCCAGTTTCTTTTCTACCAAATAGTTTGCAGTTTATTGATATTAAGGGAAGAAACAAATCCATAAGGAAAAAAAAAAAAAAAAGAAGTAATTCCAAAGTGAATATTTGGACTTACCCCCAAAATTGAAAGCAGGTCTCTTTCTTTTACATCTGCTCAGGCTTTTTCCAATGCAACTCTTCACAGATTGCATGGGTTGCAAGAGACCCTCAAAGGTGATCTTGTCCAACCCCCATGCCGTTTGCAGAGATGCTTCCAACTATATCAGGCTGCCCAGGGCTACCTGGGCTATCTCCAGGGACTGGGCCTCAGCCTCTTCAACTTTTCACCACTCTTTCAATATCTCATCACTCTCATGAAGAACTTCCTCCTAATGTCTGACCTAAATCTACCCTGCTCTTCTGTCCAAACCACCCTGGAGGTGCAGGGCAGAGAACTAGGTTGACCACTTGTTTGCTTTTTCTGAGGTGGGAAGAGAAGAAGCAAACATTTCTGTAAGACAAAAGGGAGAGATACCATGAGTTAAACTTTTCTTGTTGCTGTTTTGCCACCCATGATGCTGCAGGTGTTGCTGGGTCACAGTGACACTTGAAATCTGTGACAAACAGCATAACTTATTGACACCAGCAGCCAGGCTGCAACCTGGGATCGAAGGATCTTAATACGAGCGAGCAGCGTGCCCAGGTAGCAAGGAAGGCCAATGGCATCCTGGCTTGTATTAGAAATGCTGTGTCCAGCAGGAATAAGGAGGTGATTGTCTCCTAGTACTCAGTGCTGGTGAGGCCACACCTCGAGTATTGTGTTCAGGTTTGGGCACCTCATTACAAGAGAGATGTGGAGGTGCTGGAGCAAGTGCAGAGGAGGGCAATGAAGCTGGGGAAGGGCCTGGAGAATGTATCTTATGAAGAGTGACTGAGGGAACTGGGGATGGTTAGTTTTAAGAAGAGGAGGCTGAGAGGAGACCTCACTGCTGTCTACAGCTACCTGAAAGGATATCATGGAGAGGTTGGTGCTGGTCTCTTCTCACAAGTAAATAGTGATAGAACAAGAGGGAATGGCCTCAAGCTGCAACTGGGTAGGTTTAGACTGCACATTAGGAAACACTTTTTCACAGCAAGAATGGTCAGGCATTGAAGTGGTCTACCAAGGGAGGTGGTTGAGTCACCAACCCTGGATGTGTTTAAAGGTCATTTGGATGTGGAGCTTGGGGATACGGTTTAAGGGTGAACCTTGGAGAGTAAGGATAACGGTTGGACTTGGTGATCCTGAGGGTCTTCTCCAACTGGAGTGTTTCTGCGATTCTGTGACTTTCTGCTGCAAACTACCACACTTTGTTCCTTGCAACGTCAGGCCTCTTCCTCTTTGACCAGGAACTGCTTCAAAACATATTTCCTGAAAACAAACAGAATTTTACTTTAGAAACATATATTCCTGTTGGCAAACCGTTCTGGGCTCATTCTCCTGTGTTTCCAAGTTTTAGGCTACTGATAAGCAACCTAATTTGCTGAAATGAGAGCAAAGCTTGCTTGCCATGCAGTGTCTGGCCTGCAGCTCTCCTGGGACACTTTAAACTGGCATGCAGGACTTTGCTATTCCAGGCACATGTTCTGCCTTGTTCTATTGCCTTGCCACAGACCTGAGCACACCAACTTAATTGTTCATTTGTCTGGGGCTGTCGGCTTCTGAGTTTCTACATCTCCACCTCAGTATGTGCCTTCTGCTAGGTGGTGGGAAAACTGGAGGATGATCACATACCAAAACAATTTATTTAATCTCTCAAACAGAAACTATTAATTGATCAACCTTGTTCAGTACCAAGCCCAAAACATAATTTTAGCAATAAATAGCTTAGCCTGTGTAAGAATTAGGCCCTAGAAATCCAGAGAAAGGTTTGAAACACTACTGCTTTGCTTATGCCCTTTCATGTGGAAAAAAAAAATTAACATCATAGCAACGAAACTAGACATCTATAGAAAAGAAAAGGGGAAATCATGAGAGAAAAATCACAGATAAAGAGAAAAACACCTTATATTAAAGTTTAGCAGTCCCTGGGGTTATCATTAAAGCTTCTGTATGAATGAAACATTTCCAGTAATGACAATGGATCAGACAAATGCTGTCAACTTCATGTTTGCTGCAAAATATTTTAAAGAAAAGGAACAACTTTTTTTACACTTAGCAATCTATTCCCTTCCTCCCCAATCAACTTAGATGAGCAGTTTTTGTAGACAAGTCTCAGAGCATTTGAAATCAGTATTACTACTGAACTACTTTCTTTTAAAACAAAACAACTTAAAGAGGGCAGACAGATTTCAAAGGCTCATCATCGTTGGGCACATTCAAATTTCCCCTTAGGATCCACAATAAGACTTAAAATGATGCCCCTGTAGAGACCTCCAGACTCCACTTCCCCTTTGTTTATTCTTTGCCTCTTGTACTGGCAATCAATAAATGTTTACTGGAGTTCAGTTAACAGTCTGGGGACACAAAGATCTACAGGACACTATGGTTGTAGAGTTCCCAAACAAACAAAACAAAGATTTTGCAGAGGGAAGCCGTAGTTGTGAGCAGATAAGGCAACGATAAAGTGGGGACCTTTCTCCTTATCCAACACCACCAAGTAGACCTTGACTTTGACTTGCCTGACTCCTTGCCCACCTTCCAGAAAATGAGTCATAGCGGAAGGTGTCTCCTCAAGGTACTCACCTACTCCTTTGCTTGAATTTGTTCTGGTCTGAAAAGGAATTGAATTAAAAATCATAGCAAAATGGACATTTGAAAAAAGTACTTGACAAAATTTCTATTTTGATAGTGCAGAAAAATGCATGAAATTTCTATTTCAAAAGCACAAAGGATGCATCTTGAATGAAGGCCACAGCCCCAGTTCTTCAGGATATAATTCAAAGTAGCCTTCATCTTCTTCATATTGATGTAATATGGGAAATTTATTCCTAAGTGGCACAGGACTAGTTAACTCTGCAGTTGTGTTTTCATAAAACAAGTAGTGCAGAGGTCAAAGCTTTAGCTGACTGAGAAGCCACCAAGCTGGTGACAGCTTTACAAAATAAAATGCTGAATTTTCTCTTAGAAATGGACTCTATTCAAAGCAGGGAGGAAAAACCAAAACCAAACAAACCCAAACTGAAACATGTCTCTTATTATATGACCCCATAAAGGGGATTTTTAAAAAATCAATGAATGGTATGCAGCCCACATAATTCAATTTGAGGAAATTTTAACTAGATTATATCTTGGCAATAAGACCTTGTAGGTCACTTTAAACTCAATTTTTATCTGTACAAATAATGAACTCTGGAAGGTTAAGAGATTAGCACTTCACTGTACATTTTAGTGCAATCGAAGTTTTCCTGAGAGGCAGCTATTGTACTGAATAGTCAAAATCTTGTCAGGATTATCATATAGACAAGAAAACCCCCAAGAATTAATATCTACCCATTTCCTCTGGCAGGATGAAACAAGGCACAGGCAAGGTGCTAAAAGAAATGCAGGCAGTCTTTTCCATTAATGAAAAACTTTCCCCAAAGTGGCTGAAGGAGCACTAAAGATGAAGAAAGGAACCAATTCCCTAATACATATAAATCCGTAAGATGTATAAATCTGTACTTTTTTTTTTTTTTAAATAAATACCTTATTTTCCACAAGTAATTCTTGGCTCTTCATTCTTTTCAGTCAAGAATGACTGCTGCCTTCTGTTGGATTTTACTCTTTCTACCAAAGCCATGACCCAACTTTCACTCTGTTTTTGCTGCAGGTTTTGGTGACCAGCTTCTGCTGGCCTGCAGCCCCATGCACAGAAAGCAGGAGGGAAAGAGGATTAAGAGACAGCCTGACCCATTGCTGTTCCAGCAGGCAGGCTCCCCATAGATCTGTGTCATCTGTCAGACTGGTATCTCACGCACAATTTGGTAATGCTGAAATGCCATCAGTTCCCCAGGCAGTCTGGTCCCTGGCTTCACTTTTCAGCACTGAAAAGATTTTGTTTTTTTCTTCTAGCCCAGGAAATTCATAGAATCACAGAACGATTTGGGCTAGAAGGGACCTTAAAGATCATCTAATTCGCACTTCCCTGCTGTGGGCAGGGACGACGCCCACTAGACCAGGTTGCTCTAGGCTCCATCCAACCTGGCCTTCAATACTTCCAGGTAGGGGGCACCTGTGACCTCCCTGGGCAATTTGTTCTATTACATTTTGTCCTCTGCCCCCAAGGATGGGGAGAATTGAGCATCTTCTCACTGTAGCAGTCCCTGGTTTCAGTAGTCTGTACTGGACTATTTACTTTTTCCAGCCCTTCTCAATGCTCTCCAGTCCCTGGAGACAGGAAAAGCTGCCTTGCAGGGTACTGCCCCACCTCTGAGACTCCATGTCCATGATGGAGACCCATGGGTACATGCAGAAGCCAGGCTGCAGCCCTAGCCACTGCAGAAGGACCACTAGTGTCTCATCAGAGTGGGAGCCAGGGTGTCCTAATTGTGTGCTCCATGTGAGCTGGGCAGTGCTGCAGCTCACAGCTCTGATCCCAGAGAAAGCTGCTGTCTGTCACTGTGGCAAAGCGGCATCATCAACACTCCTGCCTACCAGGGATGGCTCAAAGCCTCACCAGCCTTGCTGGACTTCGTGAGCAGTCACAGTCCTGTGACTTAAGCTCAAATTGATAAGAGTTGAGATCCAAGAGCCTATCACAGGCATAAAACACTGCCTGTGTACTAGTTTGATGTGGCATTTGAGAACAGTAAGCTGCTCCAGAACTGGCATGCTCTATGTGGAATATCTACAGGAACCTGGGAAGAAAGATGACTCTATTTCTGCAACAATGCTAAAGAGAAACACCAAAAAGCATTCAAAAGAAGTGGTACAACCCCTGTGTTATGGAAACCACCAAAGCCTGCATTTACTACAGGTGCTGGGTCAGGCTGGATTAAGGCTCTTTTACTATAGACAAGAGATGAAGGCTTGTCTGTGTGTCATCTTTGGAAATCAGTCTCGTGCCTGTTTCTGGAGAATCTGTTCTCCTACTGCCTGACACGTGACCTGCTTACGTTCTCTATATGATGAATGGGTAGCTTTGGTTAACCAGAAGAAGAGTAATTAAAAACAACATGAGGCAAACTAGACAGAGAAAAGTGAATATTAAAGTCTCTGACTAGGCCAGGTGCTTGAAGATACCACTGAAAATATCTTCAAGTTAACAAAAAATAAATTACCACCGTGACAGATTATTAAATATTTAAAGCTTCTGACAATAAGAGCTGCTAATAAGGAAATGGTGTAAAGTGGAAGACAACAGCAGTAACAGTAATTGTACAGCAGAATGATTAACAAGCACACAGATATAATGACTCCAGTGTATTTTGAGAGGTATTAAAAAAAAAAGCCCAAACAAACAAACAAAAAACCCCAAACAAAAAAACCCCACAAAACCCAAAAAACAAACAAACAAAAAAACCCCAAAACAAAACAGAGTGTGAAGGAGCAGGGGAGATAGGAAAAAACAATTCTATTTAAACTGAATTCCTACCATTAAGTGATAACTCAGTCATGAGTAACTGCAAAAACCACTGCAGCTCCCCATGTTTTGGTAACAGTGGCTATTCCACCAGAGACTGAAGAACTGCTTAGTTTTTCAACATCTGCAGGGGCTCTGCAGAGTAAGCTGTGAGAAGTTGTCATGCCCCAAAACAGCAATGCTTGGCTGGAAGAACAGCCACCACAACCAAAATTAAGAACTTGACTTTGGAGAAATGTTCTTCTTTTCATAGCAACAAAGAACAATTCAGATCAGTGGCACCTAACAGGCTCCTTAACTCTTAACCACTTACATTTCCTACATTTCCTCTTCCTTTGCGCTCTTCCTCTCCCGGATAGGTTTCTCAGCTGTCAGCTTCTCTCAGTGATGCTAGCCAAGAAAAGGTTGTTGTTGAACATCTGCCTTGTCCTTTCCCATCTGTAGAAGCCAGGGAGTAGAAGGGAAGAACAGGAAGATGGTGCGTGGGAAAACAACCTCCCTGGGCAACCTGTTCCAGTGCCTCACCACCCTCACTGTAAAGAATTTCCTCCTAATATCCAGTCTAAATCTATCTTTCTCAAGCTCAAGATGTTAAAATGTTTCTGAGAGCAGAGGGTTGGACTGGATTAAGCACACCAGATGCAAGGACTAAGTAATGATAAACAGCAAGAATGTGGATCAGGTCACATGAAAAACCTGTCTGTTGTAATAAAATGTAATTTCTCCTTTTCTTACTTTCTTTATAATTAATATTTTTTATATTTTAAATAAATACATTTAATTTAAGAGTGTTTAGTATTGTGCATGTGCACCTCTGCTTTCTGTAGGTGCCCATTAACTATCAAATATTTTAAAAATCAATTTTCAGAAGAAACACAGAATCATAGAATTGTTTCATTTGGAAAAGACTTCTAAGGTCATCAAGTCCAACCCTCAACAAGTCCATCCCTCAACAAGTCCATCCCTCAACCTAACATCACTGTGGCCACCAAACCATGTCCCAAAATGCCCTGTCCACACATTTGTTGAACATCTCCAGGGATGGTGACTCTGCCACCTCCCTGGGCAGCATATTCCAATGCCTGACCACTCTTGCAGGAAAGACACCTTTCCTAATATCCAACCTAAACCTCCTCTGGCATTTTTATGTTAGTTGATGTTTGTGGGACAGACATGTCATCGCTCATGTCTTGAGGTCTTCCTTTTCTCGAAGTTACTTTTCCAGGTACATATGTAGGGCTGCAACTTGATGTTTACATCAGGATCTGCTTTGAAAATGCACATTGCAGACATCCCAGACAGAGAAGAACCCAATCTCAGGGAATTTTTGTTCAGAGAGCTCAAGTGTTATGAAGCAAAACTTTCCTCAGGTAATCTGAAGTGAAGCCTCCAGGTCACTTACAGCTAAAAAATTTAGAGGCATAAAATAATTGCTCAGACTTTGGAAATTGGTTACTGGGAATGACTTATTTTTACAGCTCTCTGATGGACCCATAAGAAGTGATTTAACAGAAAATTGCCTTAACAATTGAGGCTGTTCTATGACAAATTTACAGCAGACTTCTTAAACAAAAAGACACATTTCTTCATTTTGATGAAGTTGGAAGAGTATGTCTAGCGTTCATTTGAATTGAACTACAACAAAATATTTTAAATATAGTAATTACAGAATCACACAGAATCACAAAATGCATTGGGTTGAAAGGGACCCTCAAAGGTCATCTTGTCCAACCCCCCCTGCAGTAAGCAGAGACACCTCCAACCAGACCAGACTGCCCAGGACGTCATCAAGCTTGATCTTGAATGTCTCCAGGGACAGAACCTCAACCACATTGCTGGACAACCTGTTAACAGTGTTTAACCACTCTCATTATGAAGAACTTAATCCTTACCTCTAACCTAAATCTACCCTGGTCCAGTGTAAATTAGGAAAGAATATTGAGGGTTCGAGAAACAGATCTATAAACTCACTCATTTTTCTTAGAATTTTCTCTGTAGCTCCTGTTTATGACTAACTTTTGCCTTAAGGCAAGCATCCATATCACAGCTCTTGAGTCTGTTCTGGGTTTGCTCTTCCTATGCCTCAAGCTTGGTGCATCACCTCCTTGCTGTGTACCTTAGCTCTGTGCTCAGTAGACTTCAGCTGAAAAAGTTGGACCCCAGAGCTGTCTGCTTGGACAACAGGGAGGACATAACAAAGCTGGGTAGAGCTGTCTGTAGCATAACCACAAGGTTTCTCAGTGTGTAAGCAATGATAGTTCATGGATCTCTAGTCCTGCACAGACACTCTGTGACTGAGAAACAGGACTGAGCACTGAGGGAACCAACCTGCAGGGTAATATTGGTACTGTGTGAACATATTCTGTTGTGGAGAAACCTACCTGCTCAGCCGGGTCATGTAATTCTCTGCCACTGCTTTGGTGGTTGTAACTTGACTGTAGTAACATAGCCTCAGGGAAGTTTCCTGGAGAGTTGGCTGTTTCAGGTGCTGTGCATCATTTTATTCTGAACATAAGCAGTTACACTTCAGAGTCAAGCACCTTGTGTTAAATAGTCTCTATCCAAAATCTCTACAAATTTTGTACACAGAAATCATTGCCATTATTACTATTATTATTATTATTACTAGTACTAGCAACAACAACAATGATAATAATTCACAAGTTGATAGCTTTTTAAAATTTTTGTGAATTCGAGTGACAGATCAGTTAAACTTTTGACAAGCATCACAAATTCAGGTTATTTTGTGAAAATAAGTGTGTTGATCTTTATTTAAGGCTTAAGAGGAAAATGATATTGCATATGCACATACTATAGTTGTCGTGAGTTGATCTGGATCTGCTGGTGATACTCAATACCATGCTGCTGTTGCGCCAGCTTTGAAATGAAAGTGCTGGCTGGAGCCATCATGGGGCTTGAAGTTCAGATTGTAACGTGAGAGGCTTCCTGGTCTGGTTACTGCTTCTGGTTTCAAGGTTGGGGGTGTTGGTCTTTCCTGCTGTGCCAGCTGCTGCAGGTTTGGGTGGAGGGAAAAACTGCTTTATTGCTGGCTTCTGCTGCTGATTTTGCCGCACTTTTCTGCAAAGAAGTTAAGGTAGTTGTGCATTGTATCATTTCCAGGAACACTCTTGATCTCAACTCTTTATTGCAATCCAGAGTAGGGTTTTTGTGTTACTTTTCCTCCTGTTTGTGCGTGGGGAGAGGGATTTATGGGAGCAGGCTGTGTCAACCTGGGACAATATTATATATATGTTCATAGGGTTAACATATCTGGGTTTTTTTGTTTTTTTGTTTTTTTTTTTTTAAGCCAGCACTTAAGTAGGGGCAAGGTCTGCACTGTGCTGAGAATGCTTATTCCAGGAAATTCATAAACCACTAAATATCTGCATGACTTAATTACCTTTATGGTATTTTTCTCAAAAAATTAAGTTTCTAATTTGATCAATAGAGCAGAACATAATTATATTACCACCTTCTCATCATACACACATGCTTTATTTCTGATGCTTTGTACAATGTTGTCCTTCTCTTTATTCTGCCTGAAGCACTGCTCTGCAGCCTGACTGTAGTTTCAGTTGGATCACAAACAAAAATTCCTCCTCCAACCCTCAGCTACATTTCATTTTCAGTGTGGTTATAATTTAGATCAATTTGCTGATCCAGTTCACTCTGGGGCCCTATGGATAGTTATATCTACAAAAGCAGGGAAGAGGCACTGATGTGGGAACAAGCATAAGGCTGAGAGGAGAATAGCTGCTTGAACCTGTGGTGCTGCAGAAAGAAACTACTGTGGCGACACAGCCTCAGTGAAACATTTATGAGGGACTATGTAGCTACACCAAGCACATATCTAGGTTTGGTGCAATTTTTGTTTCTGTCATAAACCACCAGTCATCAATCTTCTGTAGGGGTTAGTGAAAAGAGAAGCTGCTATCTTTGTCATGGTATTTGCCTTACACCCTGCAGGCAGCAAATAGCAGCTCAATCCTTTTAAACACTTTGGGTTTTGAGAGCCAGAAGAATTGCTTTGGAAGTCATACAGTTCACAAATCTGACCCACAGCCTGCAAACACAGCAGGCACACCACATGGCCTGCCAGCTGAGTGCAAAGGCTCTCAGACTCAGACCCTGTTAGGGGCAGGTCAACACCCAGGGAACCACAGAGCAAGCTGTCCCCACAGCTACAGAAAGAAGACTCAGTAGCCAGGCAGTGAAGCTTCATGGCCAAAGGCCAGGAGGCCAGGGCCCTAGCCCCCAGAACAGGGTGGGCACATGCTCAGCCCAACATGGAGCCCCCTGGCTCCATGCTTGTGAAGGGCCAGTGCCAGAGATACCCTGCTGGCTACAGGGAGGTCCTTCCTTGAACCTCCCACCAAACACTGGGGGGACACAGCTCCTTAGGTCAGCACTCCTAAAAAAAAAAAGCCCCATGGAGCCCCAGGTTCTGGCTTGTGCCCAGCTCATGGGCTGGCCTTCCAGGCTGCAGCACAATGCTACCTCTTCAGGAGCCCAGGGAGCGACAGTGGGGGTAAGTCACCCCAGCCAAAAGCAACGCCTAGGCAGCTCTGCACCCTCCACTATAGCACTTTCTCAACCAGCAACAGAACGAGGGGACACAATCTCAGGGGAGGTATAGGCTGGATATTAGGAGGAAGTTCTTCACAGAGAGAGTGATTTACCATTGGAGTGGGCAGCCCAGGGAGATGGTGGAGCCGCCATCCCTGGACTTGTTCAAGAAAAGACAGGATGAGGCACTTTGTGCTATTGTCTAGTTGACTGGATAGGGCTGGGTGGTAGGTTGGACTGGATAATCTTGGAAGTCACTTCCAACCTGGCTGATTCTGTGATTCCATGCACTCTCTCAAGGGCCAGGAAGGGCTCGTTCCTGTTAGCTGCCTAACGCAGCCTCCCTGGCCCTGCTTACAGGAGCTTGGGCTGCTCCTAGGAACAGAAGTAGACAGAGGGGGATGGAGGGTTGCATGACCCCACACCAACCACTGGGCAACCACTGACTGGAGCAGCCACCCCTACCCCAGAGCAGGAGAGCAGAGCCTCAGACCTGCCCCCTGGAGCTGCATGGAGACTGGAGGGGCCTCAACATGCCAAGAGCCTTCATAGGTGGACAAGGGGCAAACACCATGAATCCAGGGGGTCAAGCTGGCCAAGCTGCCAGCAGCCAAGAATTCAGCAGGACCACAGAAAGGGCCCTCCTCTGCTTACAGGGGGCCTTGGAGTCCAGGGACCTCCATCTTCCTTGTGTGTGTGGACACAGTTGCTCACAGCCTCCTTACAGGTTTGACACTCTCTCCAGGCAGCCAAAGGAACAAGGTGGCAAAAGGCTAATGAGAGCAAAAGCAAAGACCCAGCCCTGCTTACAGCAATGCCATCCAGTGCAAAGTCAGACGGGGGTGCTGGCAGAGAACAAAGGACAGCCCCAGTGACAGGGAGGTCCCTTTGCCCAGAGGGCCCTTCCTGTGCCCCCTTCTTCACCCTGACAGCGCTCCTCTTCTTGTTCTCTCTTGGCTTGCTGTTCAGCACGATGCCTCTTCTTTCTTCTCTGCCAGCTGCTGCCAGGGAAGGAGGACACATCTAGGCCTCAGTACCACTATACCTTGAGAAAGCCTAACTCCAGAAGTATCACTCTCTTAAATCTTTGGTTTTTTTCTGTAACCATTATCCAGTGCAATTTGTTTCATCTAAACAAAGTCAGACTTTCCCTCCAGAATGTCCCCTCCACTTCAGTTAGCTTTTCACTCCAAATTCTATGTTCACTCCACTCTATATTGCCTCACCTTTTCCATCTAAAGTCACCTGTCTCCCTCTAAATATCTTCAGCTTTTCCCTCTACATTTTACCTCTTTGTAACTTACTATAGCTTTTCCCTCCATATCACCTCCACTGCCCTAAATCACATCAGCTTTTCCCTTAAAAATAATTTCTCTCCACTATAGATGACCTCAGCTTTTTTCCCCCAAATTTTTGCCTCTTGCCTATTGATTACCTCAACTTTTCCTTTCATGTCACCTGTCCCCAAGTCATCTGAGATTTGCCTTCCAAATATGTTCATTCTGTGCCCTATATATCACTTTGCCTCTAAATCACCTTCTTTTCCCTGTGTCATCTCTGTACCCTAAAATTATGTCAGCTTTTCCCTATATCTTCATTCTGTCCCCTAAAGATTACCTGAGATTTTCCCTCCAAATGTTTCTCTCCTCAACCACCAATCCAGCATCACCATGGCCATTAAACCATGTCCCCAGGTGCCATGTCTACAAGCTTCTTAAACACCTCCAGATGGTGACTCCATCACCTCCATAGGCAACCTGTTCCAATGCCTGACCACTCTTTCAGGAAAGAAAATTTTCACTGGAACTAGGTAGGATGTTTGACCATTCTATACAAGACTTATTAGCAGTGAGTTTATTTATGTTTAATAATAAGACTCTTATTTTCCTAAAAGTCAGTATAGACAGCTCAGCTAAAACATTGAGGTACTGTGCAAGACCAGACAAGAACTAAAATACTGATGGATATTTTATTTGGAAGTAAAGCAGCATGCTGCTGTGGTCTATTTTGTTCCCTGTTTTGATACCCTATCTTGCTGTGTGAGCAGCTTCTTCAAAACTCAACCACTGGAAGCTTTCTTGCCTCTCTCTGCAGTGTTTTGTATTGTACATTTACAGAGAAAGAAAGCTAGAAGGTACAGCTTGTGTTTCTGATCCCAATCAATATCTATATTTATTCTGCACACTGCATTTAGTATAACACTCCTGTTAGTCCAAAATCCAGATCTTAGAGTTCACATGGGGGTGTGAAAGCTGGGGTATTCACCTACTCAATGCTCACATGCTGCTAAACGGCCACCTGAGAAATCAAAGAAGAGAGGATGAAAACCTGCCCACTCAGAGCAAAGTTCTCCCTGAATTACATGAGCAATAACGAAGAATTCAGCTTTTTCCTCTCCACATGCATTTACAGGTTAAGCCCAGCTGGGCCAAGGAACTGGTCTAGAAACCTGAACCCAGGTATCCCTGGCCCCTCCTGGGAGGAGGACCCCCCCAGGCCAAAGTTTATCCCACTCCCATTTCCTGTCCAGCACCCTATTTAAGAGGCAGATGAGTTTCCTGCTCTCTCTCTGCTTCCTGCCTTTGTCTTTGCAACATCTCCCTGCTGCTGCTGTTCTAGCTAACCACGTGGCCAAAACAGCTACCTGCTGAATCCAAGTGCAATCCATCTCCATCCAGAGAATCCACTGCCATCCAACTTAGTTTTGTTTATGCACCTGTGTTTATTCCTTTCTCTTACATCTCTGTAATCTTCCTTTACCTTAAATACCTTTTATTTGTTGCTTAAGTTTTCTTTTTAACTTCCATATCATGGCAAGACTGTTCTTTGGGTGTTTTTATCCCATTTACTCTTCTACCTACTTTAGGAAGTCATTCTAAATTTTGGGCTTGTGGACTCTGGGAAGCCTAAATGGCAACAATCATGCATTGGTTTCAGAGAGGTGCAGAGGACACACCATACCAAAGTGGGATGATGGTTCCCAGCCAACAGCACATGCCCAGAGGGGACCAGCTATCACTGCAAATGTCACTGCTCTCTAGGTCAGTGGAAGATACGCCCATAGTTTTGATGGCTTCTACTGCAAGTCTACAGTAGAAGACAGGAATCGAATACAAAGAGCTGTTTAATGCTGAAATACCTTTTTCAGGTACTTCAGATCACCAGAACAGATTTAAAACTTCAAGTTCTAGCAGCTGTTCTTAATAATTTGTCAATTACACTCCAAGAAATGCAGCAGTAGAGCCTTTGTCTCCTTCCCACCAGATGACTATCACTTTGTGGTGCTTCTCCTTATCACTGTCAGATCGTAGTTCCCTCTTCCTCCTCCTCTTGTTTCGCTTTGAGCACACGATACAGCTCCCAGAGGCCTACTGTTATTCTCTGTGCCTCCAACTTGACCTCGAAAGCTCCCTCTCAGACTGAAATGCACGTTTGTCTCTGGTGGCTCCCCCTCCCTTTTTGCAGCGTGCTTCGATTGCCAGAGCAGCCAACTGGGGCAGTAAGTTAGAGAAAGGCGTTCCCATAGTAACTCGTTTCCTCTACCCACTCATTAGATTAACACATTTCAGATCAAAGGTAGACATGAAAATACCTGAGAAATGATAGTCTGAGGCATTGCTTAAATGTGAACTAAGTCTGCCACACTATCTCCAAAAGCGCTGCTTAGAATCAAAGCAGGTATCTACAGCTGCAATGCCCCTTCTGCTGTCCTGCCTGAACATTACCAGAAGCATCCTGCAGAATTTTAGGTAGTTGGGAGTTTGCAGACATTGCTGAAGTACCACAACAAATAGGAACTGCCCACTACCAGATCAGAGCTGCAACCAGCCAGAGAAGCTCACTCTCTGCGGTCAGTGCTTTTGGTTCACTCTATGCATGGGCAACGTTGGCAGCTTTGCTGCAGGAAAGCTCCAATTCTTCTGGTAGCAGGAAATGTCTTAGCAGTCTACTCTTTCCCAAATTCAATTTTGTTACAGTTCCAGTACTCCAGCGTGAGCTAACTTAATGGAAGTTCAAGGCCGAGGGACAAATTCATGCACCAACACTTTGTGCTCAGACAATTAAAAAAAACCCCTTCAGGCTGCTCCTGCTCCACCATAGATTCATAGATTCACAAAATGGTTTGCGCTGGAAGGGTCCTTAAAGATCATATAATTCCAACCATGGGCAGGGGACATAGAATCATAGAATGGTAAGGTTGGAAGGGACCTCAAGGATCATCTAGTTCCAACCCCCTGCCATAGGCAGGGACACCTCCCACTAGTACAGGTTACTCAAGGCCTTGTCCAACATGGCCTAGAACATCTCCCACTAAACCAGGTTGCTCATCCAACCCAACCTTGAACATTTACAGGGAGAGGGCATCCACATCTCTCACCACCCTGGAACAGGTTGCATCTGATGTGCAGAGGAAAGTGTCAGAGAAACCTTGAAACCTGTATGGACCCTTTACCACTGAAGGTTTCCAGTAACACCTTTCAGGGAAAAATGCAGGGCATGGGGGCCAAAGATGAGAAACATTTCCTAGCTTTTGCCATGTTTTCCCTAGAGCTTTAGAAAAGTGTTTCATTTTCTCAAGTGAAACTTCCCAGATAGAACACAAGACATTTCTTTTGATTCCCTTTTTTGCCATTCATTTCTCCAAACTGATGTTATGGTTCCTGGAGGGCCTGACCACATCTGTACACGTACACACACACACACACACACACACACAATGCCTTCAATGTATAGTGCTCGCAGAAGCTATGGTTGGTACCATGGGTCCTGAATAGTCCCTCTAAATGCTGCTGCAATGCAAACAGCAACAGCAAGCTTGCTAAAGAGCCTGCTCCCAGCCTCCCAGGTAAAGCCCATTTACGCCTAACAATGTAATTCAGAGAGTAATTCTCCCTGACATTTTCACATCAGTGTTCCCTGTCCGTTTCTCTCTGAGAAACAGGATTTTCCCACTGACAGCCTGCAATTTCACTGCTCTGTTAGAATCACTAGGAATTGGACTTTCTTCTTTTCAGTTTTTCTCTACACCTCTCAGTCTCAGAAATCTCATTTGTGATCTGTGCAGTCTTGGTGCCCTGGCTTGTCCCACCAACATCTTGCCTCTCTTTTCCTCAGCACGGCTCCTCACAAAAGTGCAATTTGCAGGTGGCAAAAAAATAATTTCCGTCTCAGAAAACTGCTCTAGAGTTCTGGCAAAAATTCCTACAAAATGTGTGATTTATATGAGGAACTTTGAAGAGCTGATGCTGTTTGTAATTTTTGGTGGCAAAGTCAGTGCAACCCTTTGTCTAGTGCAGTGGTGAAAGATGTTATGTGTGTCCCAAGTAAGTTCTTCCACATCAGGTACTGTAACAATCTCTTCTAATAACTTCACAATATTGGCTCACTTTAATTTTCACTTCATTTTAATTTCCTCTTGTAGTATTACAGTATCACAGTATCAGCAAAGTTGGAAGAGACCTCAAAGATCATCAAGTCCAACCCATTACCACAGACCTCAAGACTAGACCATGGCACCAAGTGCCATGTCCAAGCGCGCCTTGAACACTTCCAGGGACGGTGACTCCACCACCTCCCTGGGCAGCCCATTCCAGTGGGGAATGACTCTCTCAGTGAAGAACTTTCTCCTCACCTCAAGCCTAAACTTCCCCTGGCACAGCTTGAGACTGTGTCCTCTTGTTCTGGTGCTGGTTGCCTGAGAGAAGAAAGCAACCTCCTCCTGGCCACAACCACCCTTCAGGTAGTTGTAGACAGCAATAAGGTCTCCCCTGAGCCTCCTCTTCTCCAGGCTAAACAATCCCAGCTCCCTCAGCCTCTCCTCATAGGGCTTGTGCT
>WBNM01028901.1:381872-429706 GCA_013399055.1 Ramphastos sulfuratus | reverse complement strand
TGTCCTCATAGCAAAGGTGTTCCTTGGAGCATCTTTGTGACCTCAGGACTCACTCCAACAGTTCCTGTTGATAATAAAATGCCCCAGCAGCCAGCAAAGTCTCTCTCTTTCCTCCCACGCATGGCTTTCACGAATGCAGCTGTGTTGAAAAGGCAAAATTATCACTGCCCAGCAACATGCAACTCAGTCACAAAACCCTGCTCCAGACAGCCTGGTAGGAGAACAAAGGTATGAATTTTCATTGACTTGAACCAATTCCAAGGTGTACAAACTGGCACAGTGCTTTTCAAAGAAGTCAACTCTCCAATAATGCTCCTTTCTCATGCTCTGTGTCAGTTTGAATCTAGCCATGCATGAAAAAAAATATTCATCAGTAACTTTTAACTGGCAGAAATCAACAGCTCAGCCAAACAACCATACCTAAAAAGTCACTTGGCACCTTGAGGATAACAAAGCCAGAAACAAAATAATCCAAATATCACAAGAAATTGAAAGATACACCACACAAAATTATTTACTAGTACTGAGAGTGCATTTAGCATTACCATTTACCTTGGTTTGAAAACTGTCCTAAAATTTGACTTGTTGGAGGAGTTTAAGCTGTCATAATTCTTAGATCAAAAGAGATTCAAGGTAAACATAAAAGTTACCCTAATTTATAACCACAGCTGAATTTGATCTTTTCAAAACAGTTTCCAGTTAATCTCTGAATTTTAAAAAAGTGGATTTTGACAATAAATTAATCAGATTTAATGACAGATGATGCTGGAATGATCTGTTGAGCTTTCTGCCACCACCTCCAGCCTCAGCCTTCTGTGCCAGCTCCCACACACATTTCAGCTCTCAGTGAGATCTCTAAGCCAGTCCTGCAGAACCAAGCTCTGCAGAAGAGGAGTGAACACTGCCTGTGGGTTTAACCCCCTGAAGGAGCTCACCCTGAGCCAGGTGACTGACACCTGCCACACCACTGCAATGGGTGGCAATGCCCAGTGGCAGGGAAGAGTGGAATGAGACTGTCTCCCTGTGGTAGAAGCTATCCACCAGGTCAGCCCAGGGTCAGGACATGTATTGCAAGTCTGCAAGCTCACATTGCTCCCCAGTTTCATTTACTCTGTCAGATCATTGCTGGCTATTGCTGATCTTAAGTTATTTTTAAGAGTAACAATTTTAAGGCAACTAAAACTAAGACTCCATTGAGAACCTGGGATTTTTAAAAGCCCATTTGGTAGTCCAGCTTCTCTAAAGATGCTTTAATCTAAGATGACCAAATTAAGATTTAAATAACATTCTTCAAATGCCTCCAAGCAAGTACTCTTGAAAATACCTAACCTCCCATGTTTCTGTTATTTCCTTTTCACATTTGTTAAATTCTAAAAGTCACTTCCATGGCTCAGGAGAATCTGACTACTATTATGATAAATCTTCTTGGAGAATCTAATTTTTTTTTTTTTAAATTGAGAAAAACAAAAGCAATGAAATAAGCAAAACAAGACTTTTATGGATTTCACCATCTTTGGTCTACATCCAAATTCATGCTAAAAATAGTAAGAACAGAGTTATAATAAGCCAGGAAAGTACAAGGTGTCTTGATGCAAAATTTGGTTTACATAAACCAGAAATATTTTTCCAGTGGATGTAAATTAAAACAGATAAGAAACACCAAACTGCTTCCCCATCTTAAGAGGAGTTCTTATTTACATATTATGCAGGAAATTGAAATTGTGCCTGAGGTAACATTCTTAGAAGCAAAATCACAGGCATAAGCACATGAAGAAAAATTAGAGATACATAAACTGTTTGGTTAACTGAGAATTTAAACTGGTTATAAACGACTTCATGAAGTTCTAGTCTCAAGGGCAAAGTAAGACACATCCGGAAGAACATCAGCTTGTTCTTAGTGTGTTCAAGATACAAAAGAGCTGCACCAGGGGAGGTCTAGGTTGGATATTAGGAAGCATTTCCTCACAGAAAGAATGATTAGGCACTGGAATGGACTGCCCAGGGAGGTGGTGGAGTCTCCAACCCTGGAGGTCTTTAAGAAGAGACTGGATGTGGCACTTGGTGGCATGGTTTAGCTGATGTTGTGGTGTTAGGCTATAGGTTGGACTTGGAGGTGTTTTCCAGCCTCAGTGATTCTGTGATTAGAACAAATCTTGCATATTAGCCATCGGGTGGTTTGTCTCATGCCAGAAATTCCAGTTAGCACTACACCTTTATTTGTATTCTCCTTTTTGCAACCCTTGGCAGCACTTCACTTAAGTATTGAGGAGCAGTGGGAACTTTTAAGGAGAAAATGGTAACCAAGACAAGGCAACTGGCTGCCCTTGCTGGTCTGCAGTCAACATAAAAGAGCCACTTCAGGTCATGAGAAATTTCAAGATGACAACTCTATCACAGTTCTCTTCCCACGGTCATAAAAAAATACCACACGGAAAAGAAATTTTCCATGAAAACCTACTCTTTCACCAGCTTTTCTGGTAACATGCACGTAAGCCAAACAATGTACAAGAGTATCAATCACTTTCCTACTTCAATGCCCTTTCAGAGCCACGCACAGGCTTGCAGGAACGTTCACCCAACATATGTCAGCTGGCCCAGGGACTGTTTGCAGATATTGATATCTGCGCTCCTTTAACCGGATCTAGCATCATTGTCTGAGCTCTGATGACTCAGATAAAAACAATGTGAAAACAGAGTTTGTTTTCATGCTTAAAGTCTCCATCAGCCTCCTGCAACAATAACAGGAAGAGCTGTAGGGATCGATAGGCAGATTGCTAATGGGCACTTTTCTTCTAGCCGACAACACGCGCGGGAAACTCGCGCCAGGTAACGCATGCGAGGCTTACCAGATCTCTGTGGAGCACCCAGTTTGCATGGAGGTAATGGATTCCATCGAGGATCTGGTAGAGGAGGGATTTGACCATAGATCTTGGCAACTGCATGGGCTTTTTATTTGCTTTTGAGGCACGGTGAAACTTGATAATATGCTAGAAATAAAACAAGTAGAAACAGGCCGCACGTTAGAGAAGCGGGAAGGTCTTCTGGTGTTGTTGCCTTTGTTGGAACTACTGACACTAAATAATGGAATGAAATACAAGATCTGTTGAACTTTGCAATCAGAAGTTAATAGTTGTGTGCTCACCATTTTCTTAAGTGGTATTCATTCTCCAAATCGCTTTAAAACACAGCTGTCAAGCTTTTGTCAATATCTACAGACTGACTACTTACCTCCAGGTAAAGGGTCTTAGACATTCTCCTCACTCCCACCTCCCCATTTGGGATCCTCTTATCCTCAGCTGCTAGAGCAAAAGCTTCCAAACCAGCAATATCTACCCAGAAAGAGGGCCACATTCTACACTTTCACATCTTCCTTCCTCCTCCCAGGACAGTGTACTAGCAACTACTTTACTATTCCATTCTAAATCAAAATCCCAATAGACAAAGAGTAAATAAGTATTTAAGAGGGGGGACAGATGGACAACTCCAAAGACCCCACACCACAATATTAGAGTGAGATCATGTTCAAACATCTGTATTCTTATACTCTTGCTTCCAAGTTTTGGCTGCATTCATGGACGATATGGTAGTGGCTCTCAGATTGCAGAAGTCAGTCAGCCCACTAGAGAACAGACCGCACTTGAAGACATAGAATGTAGAGAGAGACCCCAACAAAGTCAGTTTAAGGAATGCAAAAAAATTCAAAAACCATTTAAAGGTTGCTGAGAGATCATGAAATATTCATAAGCTAATTAATATTTATTGTAAGATCAATGTGGAGATGAGTTAGGTTTGGTAGTGCCACTCCATACAATGAATAAGGTGAGGTGAGGCCCTTTTACTTTTTGAATCCTTAGACAAGGTAGGGCTATGCAAGGCACAAACCTCCCCTTAAGATACTGCCATTCGGCAAACAAATAAATCCACTCATCCAGATAAAAGAAAAAAAAAAAATCCCTTTCTGGAAAGTGATTCAAAGCCTCATCTCAAACAACAGAAGTTTTCAATTATGTGCTTTTTGAAAGACAAACAATGAGGGCAGTTTGCATTTTTCCTGAAAGCAATTCCAAATGCCAATCTGTGGAGTGACAAGACTACTGATTAACCAGTTCTTTCAATTGTCTAACTCAAGATCATCCCCCTCCCCAGGTTAGAGATGGGTAGCCAATGACTCTGCTCCCTCCACCACCACCCCTGCCAAGTTTGTCACTACCATTCCAAAGAAAGATGCTAACAGGTGAATGTTTCCTTATGGTAACTGCTACCTCTGGCTACCACCAGTGCTTCAGCCACTGCCAAGTGGTGCTTAGCAAAGATGTGGATAATAACCTTTAAAAAGAATTTTTAAAACAAGCAAAAAATAACAACCCAAAACCCTCCACCACCATACCCACCCAAACAACAACAAAAAGCAGGACAATAGTCTGCTCACTCTCTATCAGTGACAGTTTGACTCCACAGCCTTGGAGGTTTTGTCCAACCAAAACAATTCTATGATTGTACCACTCCCACTGAGCCTTCCACTACTATGTCAAGACTGTCCCATGAGCTGGGAGTAAAGATTTGAATCCTGACAGGCACAAAAGCCATTCTTCACCTCCCTCTGGGAACCAGGAGGTGCACACAGATACTGCAGCTTCTAACATGTAGGTATGCTGAAGTTCTTTGCTGCATCTTACCCCTCATAAATAATCAAACATGATAGGACAAGGGGCAATGGTTTGAAATTAGAGTAGATTTAGACTGGATATTAGGATGAAGTTCTTAGGATGAAGTTCTTTACCATGAGGGTGGTAGAACACTGGAACAGGTTGCCCAGGGAGGTTATTGAAGTCCCACACCTGGAGGTATTCAAGATCAGGCTCAATAAGGCTCTGAACAAATGGATCTAGTGGAGCATGTCCCTGCAGGGGATCCTTCAAGGGGGCTGAACTAAATAACCTTTGAAGGTCCCTTCCAACGTAAACTATTCTACATTTCTATGATTCTATGACTTCCATAATCCAGTCAAGTCAGAGGGACATATTTGCAACAAGACAATCAGACAGTGGGTCAGACAGCTTCAGCATTCTCCACATCTTTTTCTCACTTCCACTCTCTAAAGGTAACTTATTTCCTGTACTCTGATAGACTGCCTGGCCCCAAAGCTGGAAAATACCCCCACACATTCAGTAAATGTTTAAGGAAGCCTTAACTGTCAGTGTGCCCTACACTAGTCACACACCACAGAGCAGAAACCCACCCATAATGTTATCCAGCCATAATTTCATTTTAATTAGTCCATTAAAACACTGCAGATGCAACCTCTCCTTCTGGTACATGTGAAGTGCTTCACAACAAAAGAAGAACATGTCTTACAAAGGTAAATGAAACCAAGAAATATCCAAATCTACCCAGCAAAAGTAGCCAAATCGCTTTCCCTTTCTGTGCATCTGTTTTCAGCTTCCTAAAATTGAAAGACATGCTGTCACTGATTGGATTCCAAAAATGCTGTGAGGCAATTAGATAATCACTGTTGAAAATTAACATAAAAAGTAGAAATGGTTCTATTGCTTTTACATATTTTGGGTTGAGTTTAAGCAAGGCATCAACTTTGCGGCAGTGGCTTTAAGTCTAACTAAATCAGTACTTCACTGACCAACATTAAAATACACATTTATTAACATTCTAGAAAGGTAACAGCAAACCTTTGGAAGTTGTTTGCAATCTCAAGGACTACTGGTTTTATTTACTACTCCTAATTTACTTACTGCAAATTTTCAGCATCAAAAAAGGTGTTAAAATTGACAAGGGAAAAACACACAAAAAAGGATGAATCAGCCTATTTTAGTAAGACCATTTTAGCTTTTGTAAAAGCAAGACCCTATAAACTGTAACTAATAAAGAAGTGAAACACAGCTAAGCACTGGAAAGAAAATAGAGTGGTGACTCATGGCACAATATCAAATCTGTTCAGCTCATCTGCCTTCTGTGTTACCTAGTGTGCTGAAATTGCTTTGAAAATTGGCTGGTGATGAACTCTGCATTTTCTAAATCCTCCACCACAAGCAAAGCAAACATCAGGCATGACAATATAAAGCAAACTCATTTAGCTTGTTTCATGAAAACCCCTAGTAGATAGCCAGCAGATAAATGAGCACTCAAAAGGATTCTAATTTTAGCCTGCTTCCATGGAAGTCCAACTTAAACATACTCTGTGTCTGTGTCATCCCATCCTCGGTTCTGAGAACTGCTCTTCGAGTATTACAGAGGTTAAAACAAACAGGTCAGACCTGGAATGTTTGTATGGAAGTTAAGAAGTTAGAAAGGAGAGATTTGATGTGTGTCTGTCTGAATGAAGGCAATGTGAGCTCCACACACACTACATGAATGTGAGTTACAGCCTCTCCAATGGCTAAAATTAACTACACTGACCAAAAAAAAAAAAAAACCACAAAACTACAATTTACATCCAGGAAAGATCTCATTTGCATCAAACTTTTCTTAAAGTCCAATTAAATAATCACCATGCCTTTATACTATAAATCTGAATCATGTCTTGAAGTGCATAAGCTTTGCACAGAAGTTCTGGGCAGCAGCATACAATATTTATTAAGGTAAAAGAAGAACATAGCTGGAAGTTGAATAGGAAAATAAGTTACTCAGTGATTAAACAGCAGAACTGTGTATTTAAAATGCTTTTTTTTTAAAGGTTAAAAGTTAACATAGCAGAGAAATACACAAATTGGCCAAAGGAGTTTTATTTTCTCTTGGAAAGATTTCAACCACGCATAGTTTTGTAAGACTATGAAGCTCTAAATGCGTCCTGGAAAAGGTAACTTAAAAATAGCATCAATTCCTCTCATGCTCTCAAGCTCTGTGTTAACTGAATTACATTCTTTTCAATTAATCAAGGTAGCAAAACTGGATACTATTTGAATTAAAAGCATCCAAGACCTTATGAGTAGACACTGAAAAAAACAATGTCCCTCCAAAGAGAAGGAACAGGAGAAGCTTGGCTCTGTGGCTATAAATGTCTCAATCAAATTTTCAAGCAATTAAAAATATAAAGTTCTGAGACTGAAGCAAGTTACCAGGAATTAAGAAGGATGTGGCCTATAATACATGATAATGCACAAGATACTCAATGGCATCTTGGATTTTTAACCTTCCATCAGGTGATGTTTTGACACTGAGGTCCAAGCAAAGAATCTTACATTTACCTCACGGCATGACCACATATAAGTAGTGATGACAGTGCAGACAGTACACTATGAATTAACATATGTGGCACAGCCAGCAGCCTAAGAACTTCACCACTTGGCAGAGACTAGAAAAATCATAGGGAAATTATTTGTGGATTATACTAAGAATGTTGGTAATGAAAGCAAACAAGAGCTATAAATCAATCAGTCAAAAGAATTCCTATACTCTTAAGTATTCTTTACTGTAATATGATGAATGGCTTTGCATTGTTTTGTGCAACGTGACTTGAGAGGTGATGAAGGAAAATTCTCTGATAGGCTAAATGATTATCAGTGAATATGTTTTGCAGGCAAGGACAATACAGTAAGTCTTCATCGATACCTGTCAAAAGGAGTTCACATTAGCATAGCTTTCTTCCTCTCTTGGTAATAGCATCAACAGTTAGAACAAATTATAAAGTATGCTGCTATCTATACTCCAATTTCAGATTTGAGCAGTCTAATCAAGAATTAAAGGCAAAGTGGAAAAAAGAAATTCTTGCTCACCATAAAAGAACTTTTTAATAAGCTTAATTGGCACCATTACTTTTCCTCATTAGAAGACAACAATTTTTTCCAGTATTACAAAATGAACAGAATAAGATAGCATCTTATATAGCTTATTCATCTCTTGCCAAATATTTCCAGTAGAGAAGCTGAAAAACGTAATGATTTTAATTAATCTGATGTTTGTAAGTGATGAGCCTTTACTCTTCTAATCGAAGCCAATAGGAGTTACTAAAGCTGAGCAGCTTTGAACAGAAGGATGATTCCCACACTTACAATTTTCTCTAAGTAGCTCTAAGCTACCTACATTTGAAACTGTCCCCTGTGAATCTACATCTCTCTAGTGACAGCACATCTATTCCAAAACTTAAATCCTTCTAAACTGACACCCACAACAAACAGACTTCTCCTGGTTTTCTGTAGTGCTCGGGGAGCTCACGGTGCTAAGCAATAACAAAATGTGCCAATCCCCTACTACAATTTCTACCCCAAAGAGCTGGAAGGGCACAAGCTGTAAAGCACAGGAAATGCGAAACACAACACAACACAGACAGGATGACAAGTGGTTGTTATCACTGAAATGTGTTACAAAAAAAGTGGATTTTCAGGAGTTCTTTGAAGGAGGATAGTGAAGGATCTTTACGTACGTTAATTGGGAGGCTGTTCCATGTGTAGGAGGCAGCGTGGAAAAAGACACAAAGTTGGGAGTGAGCAAAAGAGACAAAAGGGGAGTTAAGAGCGATGCTTGGGAAGTGCTGACAGTAAAGGAAATGAGGACCAAGGTTAAGCCAGAACCAAGAGTGCCTTGAACATGGCTAACTGTATGCAGGGGAGGAGAAAGAATTCCTGGCAAAGGCTTAAGAAGCAGGGAAACATGGGCAATTATACAGGAAAGGAGAAATGATTTGTGCAGCATGTCCCAGAGGAAAAGGAAAGTTAGGGAGTGAGAGACCAGTTCACATCAAATAACTAATGTACCAAACGTTGCACTAGGGAAAAAAATTCACTTCACTGAGATTTTGACCAGTACCCAGCCAGATATGAGGAGTGGGAAGAACATTAGACTGCACTGATTCTTCACCTAAAGCTGTTAAATCATGTAAAAAAAAAAGAAAAAAAAACAACCAACAAAAAAACCCCAAACAAACCAAAAGCACCATCCAGTGTAAAATCCACATGCCCAAAATAAATTCAAATGGAAAAGGTTAGAAAAAAAGGTGTTTTCAACAAGCCATTCGATACAGCAGCAAAACATATCTGTTGTGGTTGTTCTACAAAACGAGTGAACTCATTTGATGCACGAATAAATTCTCTCTACACAGGGTTTTAACTTTGCATTTCCTACTCATCATCACTGCCACCAGTTGCAAAGAACACAAACTCAATGTACACTGAACTCTGACAAAGGAAACTTTCGAAACGCAAAGCTGCTGTCCTGCGAGAGAAGTCAAACCGAGTATTTTGGAGCATATGAAGGGGACTGAAATACCAGAAGTATCTTTTTGCATGGCTTAAGTTTACTTTCCTTCCAGATAACAACTTTGTGTCATTTACAAGTGCATATTCGTTATTTTGAGAGCTAAGTACACAAAAAAAACCCCAGAGCAATTTGTCACTAACATGAGCAACAGCAACTTCTGTATTTCTCAAGCCTGAAGTAGTAATGTCAGTATTAATATTTTCACCTCTCCTTGCTGGTCTTTTCAAAGGAATTATAAACCTATTGATGACTATTGGTGTTTGGTGTCTTTTGGGTTTAAACACAAATGCAAGTCCAAGCAACTCACATCTTACCAATAGGTGTGGCACTTGAGTATTTGTATCTGAGTCCAGCTCAAGCTGGCATTGATGTTCACCTCTAGAACGGATTAAATTGTATCATATCTTGCTGTAAGCTTACAAGCAGATTTCTAAGTCTCTACTCTTCTAGGCAGAGGTAGTCCATCAGTAGGTCCAATTAGCAATGGCTGCTTCTCTTATTTTCTTTTGACTCATATTGTCACAATTTCACTATGAATTAGGTGATGAGTAAAGCAGTCCCTCTCCTTCCCTTTTAGTGTGTGTCATGTGTGTGTGTGTGTCAAACTGCAGGAAAAAGAAAATATTAAATACATTTCCAAACTCTATTTTAGAAAGTCTCAACTCATGAATGTTTTCTAAATCTCAAAGCTTGTGGGAAAATTATTTTAGCTTCAAAATTGAATCTGACTTGAAAAAGAAAAAAAAAAAAAAATCTATATAGCCTTTTGCAAGTTCTCCAGTGTACAAAAAAAGAGGTTGTCAGTTAGGCCCTTAATTACAGAGCAAGAAATTTATGCATCTCTGCACTAGGTGAAGGTATACCACACAGATGCTGGTTTGAAGAAGCTCATATTAAACTAAGTCAGGGAAATCTGTACTTACCCACAAATCATGTTCAGCATAATCAAACAGCAGCCAAACCTTTCTGTCACTGTGAGAAAGGAAAACCTTCTGCAATGCAATCACGTTGGGGTGCTTCAGCTCTCGTAAAAGCTGCAGAGAAACAGAGAAGCTTTTGTAATTTCTGTGTTTGTTAAGGAAAGCAAACAGCAAAAAAAAACAAAACAGGTCTTAGCACAAATAGCAAATAACTCATCTTAACACAGGCTCTAGAAGAAAAGATGCTACTGATTCAGCACATTGTCCTCAAGCTGTCAAAACTCAGGACACACACAGTCCCCGTGGCACTGGGTTGCTCTTCTGACTGTCATTAGCTGCCTTCCTCTGTCCCACACTCAGTATATAGCTGCCCATCCCACTCACCTTCAGCTTCTAGCTTAAAATAAAGGAAGCTATTTCACATAAACATCGGAGTTCTCTTATGAAAAGTGAGCATCAAGATTTAAGGTGGTCAAAATGAGGCTTGTGCAGCTGGTCCAGTTCTGTGTGTGAACAACACAGTTCTTGATCACCACATGATTATTGGATTATCAATAACTTTCTTTTGCATTGGATTCCTGCCTCAAAGGCCACAGGGTGGTTGTCTCAGAACGTGAGGATGTTTTACAAAGAAGTTTACCCAAACCATTTTTCTAATGGTTGTTTCAGCTACTGTCCTGCAATCCAAAAATAAACCAAAGCTTATTTACTGCTTGCCAGAAAGAAAACTAGGTCTCATGACTAATTATACAGCACATTAAAGCTGTCTCAAGTCATCCTTCTGCCAGATTAAATCAGACTCAGGTGGTGTCGGGAAGTGGTACTCCCAAAAATACCATTTCCATGGAATCACTTTTTTTCCCCCCTCCAACTGCAGTCACAAGAATGATTGATCACTACTGTTTTATCTGAAAATTGCTTGCATCTGTAGCACTAGTATATAAACTGCCAAGAATCCATTTAATGGTGAAACAGTAAATTAAGTAGGATGCAAGGCACACTTGAAAGAAATGAATCTTTTCTTTTTTTCACCTTGAAGAACAAAGCTCAAGATGTCCATGGTAGGGGGAAGAATTAAGGCAAATAATTTTAAATTATATCATACAGATATCTGTTAAGACAAGAAATCCACTAAGGAATGTAACAACTGCTTAAATCCATTCCAGTTTTCCAGCAAATGAAATTATTTTTGTTTCATTTTCTACCAGGCAGAAAGGGTTTTCTTTTTGTTTCTTCCTCTCAATCCCTGACAATAAGTATTTCCAACTCCCTCATGAACTGCCAAGCAGTCATGCCCAAGTATCACCAAGGAGATACAGTCACTTAAACAGTAGGTCACTCTCAACTCCTACCATTCTGGGACTCTGAGATAGTATAACAAGCTAAAAATGTGCTGCATTAAAACATAAGTCCAAGCAGACTCTCTTCTACCCTCCAGTTCTCCTGTACAAGCACTGAATTTTCATCAGTGTGATCCCAAGCAGTCCTCCATACTGCAACTAACCTCCAAGCCTGCACTGCATATCCTTCAACCTTCTCCTGCCTTCACAATTCCACCTCTCTAATGCACACAGCCCTCAAGTTGTGAGGGCTCCAAACTCCCACACAAGAAAGATAAAGTAAGTTTTTAAAAGGAAATAAAAGACATTGAACAGAATCTAGCCAAATGTCAGGAAAAGAAGAGGACAAAAACCTGCCCCACCCTCCTCCTAAGACAAGGAGTAAGAAACTATTTATTCTACAAATATTTTCATTTCAGGAGCTGAAAACAGTCTGGCATTTCTAAATAACATTATTCTGAAACAAAAGCTTGGCAAAAGAGTTTTCATAAGTATTACATTTTAACTAATATAAGGGAATAGAAAGCAGGGTAACTGCGTTTTTCCTTTTTGAGGTTCTCAGCAAAAGGAAATTCAAGTCACTTCAACATTTTTCTTGACAAATACAGGCAGAAATACAACTATATATATTTTTTTTTTCCATTTCCCCAGCATAAGGAGGACACAGAGCTGTTGGAGTGAGTCCAGAGGATGGCCACAAATATGATCCAAGGGCTGGAGCACCTCTGCTGAGGACAGGACACCCATTGGGGGTGTTCAGCCTGGAGGAGACTCCAGGCGCACCCTCAGAGCTGCCTTCCAGTACCTGAAGGGGTCCTACAGGAAGGCTGCAGAGAGACTTTTCATAAAGGTGTCTAGAGACAGGACAAGGGGGAATGGTTTGAAGCTGAGGGAGAGTGAGTTTAGGCTGGATCTTAGGAAGAAGTTCTTCAGTAGGAGGGTGGTGAGACTCAGGAATAGGCTGCTCAGGGAGGATGTGGATGGCTCCTCCCTGAGAGCGTTGAAGGCCAGGTTGGATGAAGCCTTGAGCAGTCAAGTCTAGCTGAGACTAACTGGCAGGGAGGTTGGAGTAGATGAGCTCTGCGGTCCCTTTCAGCCTAAGCCATTCTGTGATTCTTCTGTTAAACACAGTTCTGTCAGTTTGGGCAGTGTGACAGAGATTGAACAAATCTTCCTCCCAGTTGAAAGTTAGAGGGAAGTGCAGGCTCAGTCTCTCCCAGAGATTTGTCTGCTTTTTGGCCTACAAGGAGACAACATTCATCTGCTCAGAGAACACCAACAACCAAACTGTAGAGCTCTATAGAAAGTAACCTGATAAAAAGTAATATGGAATGTCTGTCATTTATGAAGGTATCTTAAGATACCTTGAATTCACTTTTTGGGTGACAAGAATGTAAGTTTTATTCTGTTACTGACAAGAGGAAGACTTCCCATCAAACTAACAAAGACCCAAAGCTTTAACAGACTGATCTTTGCAATGGGGCAAAGGGGACAACACAGCACTTGGCTAAAGGATCTTCAAAATTCAGAAGCAGCATCACAGAATTCCACAAACCTCCACATTCCATCTGGGATCTTTAACCACAACCATTTTTTTTCCTTGCAATGTTCACTGTAATACTTCTGTGGCTCTCTGATTTCCTGGACACCAGTTCCCACCTTGCTCTTGCACTGTATCGCATAGGGAATAAACAAGAACAGCAACTGAGGTTTTCCTTGTAGAAGGGAACCTACCAAAATTAGACAACAGCTCTGATGGACTGTGTATTTTAAAAAGTAGGTTTCTCCTCTCAAATAGAATTCAGAGAGATAAACATTATATGAAGTAGCGTAAGAGGAAGACTGTTTCAGCATAAGATTGCCCGAAAAGTATGCTTTTCCAACCCCAACATAATTAATTATGGCATCACAGTGATGCACCTCTCAAGAGGCAATAAATTTCCAACTTATGCAAGGGACTGGGCAGCAACTGCAAAGCTGTTCTGAAAAGAATTCCCATAGAAAAGATTTTTACAACCTATTTTTCCCTCGTTGTTCATAAAGTTTACTTATTAGCTCCTCTAATTAACTTTTTGATTAATGTTTTAAGTTGCATTTTCATTTCTGTGTCTCTCTTCCATTTACTCCAGTTACAAACTACACAACTCAAACTTTAATACAAGTTATCTGGCGGCCACCATGAAAATAAAATCCAGACTTTGAAAAAACTTCTACCCAGCAGCTTCTCGTATCCTACTAGGGCTCAGTTTTGGGACCAGTTCTCTCTGTATTTACCAATGATCTGGATGAGGGGATCAAGGGCACCCTCAGCAAGACTGCAGATGACACTAAGCTAGGAGGGAGCATTGACCTGACAGCTCAATAATCAAAGCACTCCCACAAAGTGGCAAACCTGGTACCAGTCTTCTCCCACTGCTCTGTCCCACTGAATGGAATGGGCATAATGCCTGAAAGGACACAGCTTGAGCACTTAAGACATCGTGACTATATTCCAGGTGAACAGAAGTGACTCCCTGCAGCCTGAAGGAAGGTACCCAGCCCTGGAAAGAGCCAAGAAATGGCATACATCATAGAACTTAAATCCTACACAGCTTTTCAAGTCTGCATGCTGGAATTATGAATCCACCTCCAGAATTTAGCTGTACCTCTGCTTTGTAAAGGGTTTGGTGTATTATTCAAGGTCAAAAAATATGCTGCTACTGCATAGTGTCACATCCAAGTCCTCAACTTGCATGCAATTACTTCTCCAATACAAAAATACACAGGGGTGTTATAATTAGGTAACAGTCTAACAATAATTTAGAATTTCCAATAGCATAGTGAAAAGCCATTCTTCTCATAATACAAAGTATTCATCCAGTGCTCTCCTGTTATTCAAAACTGTTTGGGGGAAAAAAAACAATGATGCCTCTCAGGGGTTAGGGCTGGGCTGGCCACTAAACAAGTGACAGATGCTCTCTATTAAGCCCTCTCCCTTTCCAAAGGGATAAGAAATGGAATAAAGGAGAGAGACATCAACTGAAAAAGAAAACTACATTTTTTAATGAAAATAATAGCAATAAAATGAAATATATACAAATATATTCAAAGACAATACTGAACCCAACCCTCTTGATAGCAATTAGAACATCACCACTGATGCTGTGGCAGGCACTGGAGAGGTCCCAGACTGGACTCAGTAGCAGACAGGCACTGGATTCAGAGTTAGATTCTGGCACTAGATTCAGGAACTCATTGAAGGCACAATGGAGAGTCCTCCTTGGATGGTGGCCACTGAAGAAGAGGACTTGACCCTCATAGTTGCTCAGCATTGTATTGAATATGACAGATATGGACTGGAAGCCCTTGCTGGCCAGTTTAGGATCACCTGTCCTGTCTGCTCCTGCCCACAGGTGTGACTTTTCACTCTGCATCCCCGATGCAGCACCTGCAATCTAGCAGTGACCTTGGTCTGCACCCCAACCCTTGCCTGTAACTATGAACATCAGGGCTACACTGCTAGAAGCAGACCCTGCCTGCAGAAACATCTCATTAACTTCAGAAAGTGCAGTTAGTGAGAAGGGCCTGAGCTGAAAAGAAGAACCACCAAACAGATCTTGTTCTGTTCTAACTGAAAGCAGGACACTGGCTTCACTTTGTATCCACTGGTTGTACATTGGATCAGCTATCAGCTACCCTGCAGTGAGCCTGGAGCCAGAAGGAAGCTCACACTGAGAAATTCAAAAGAAATGAAAATCAAGTGCCTGTGCCTGACACCACTGGCTGACCCAGGTACACAACAGTTTAACATGATTCTGTTAGGTCCCATTTCCATGATGCTGAACCACAGAAATTATAGATTTTTCTAGGAAGAATAATACAGTCTTGTAGAGCACACAGCAAGCCCTCAGTGACCTTACTGTGTGACATAAATTGTATGTATTTTAGCATGCCCAGGTGAAAAGAAAAAATAAAATCCTTCACAGGGTTAGAGAGAAAAAAAAGGAAAAACTAATGATTGTCCTTCCTATGTTCTCATTCTACTTAGTCCAGACTGGGAGGCAGGAGTTTAGATGTATAATTCATAGTTCAAGTCTTCTTTAAATGGAAAATTAAATCAAACCAGAGCTATGAATTCAAAACATATTAAGCATATTAAACCTCTGTTCCTTATGGGAATTGAGTTAAAGCTGCTTTAGTTCTGAATGACAGCATCCATTAAAGTTTGATGTGCCTCACCCAATCTGCTTTAATGTCCTACCTCCAGTTAACAAACTAATAGACAAGCCTATAGCTGCAAGTATAAACTGAGGTCTAGTGCCTTGCTGGAAGTGAGAAATGTGCCTGCAGACTGGAGGAGAGGATGTCAGTCTTTGGGGGTTCTTAACTCCCTTCAATTAACTTGGGCCTGTTTAAATAGCAAACATTTTGCACATAGTTTTACAATTAGGTTTCCTTTAGGAATCTTCCTCTTTCAAAGCTTTTACTGGAGAATTACAGAATTAATTAGTTTGTTGACAGCTATTTACAGCAAATGCAGCATCTCACTCTGGAAGCACAAGGGCAGAACAGTTCTCAGTGTTGATTCACAAAACTACCTGTTAAATTTGTTCTGCTTTTGCTCAAAGGCTTTCACTTTTCACCCAAATTTTCTGCAATCCTTTCAGCCACACATTAGACAAATCTAATGTGTGAAGCAAGCTAAAACAAGATGTTCATTGGCTACCTCCCAAGTCATTAAACGCCTACCACAAGATTCCTCTCATACTCTCAGGATCAGGCTGCGACTGGATAAAACAAATGAGTTGGTACTCCACATGCTGCTGTTTCTTCATTCTTCTATCAAAAATGAAAACTGCTTCACTGAGGAAACAAATGCAGCAAAAGCAGTATTTTCCCCAATAAAGACTGATACAGTTCAGGAAGGCTCAAAAAGTGGTTCAATGCAATTCACAAAACTTGCTGAGCAAAGGGACAGAAACGTAACCAAGGCAAGGTAAATAGGCCACTGGGTTTGTAAAAGAGGTTTTCAAATAGTAAGTAATAAAATGGAGAAACTAAGTAACCTGATAGCATTTGCCACCACAAGAGACTAGGCATAGAATCGTAGGATTGGAAGGGCTGGAAAGGACCTAAAGGATCATCCAGCTCCAACTCCCCTGCCATGGGACACCTCACACTAAATCAGGTTGCTCAGAGCCCCATCCAGCCTGGCCTTAAAGACCTACAGGGATGAGGATTTCACCACCTGTCTGGGCAACCTGTTCCAGACTCTCAGCAACCTCACGGTGAAGAACTTATTATTAACATCCAATCTGGATCGACCCACTTCTAGTTTTGCTCCATTACCCCTAGTCCTGCCACCCTAAAAAGTCCCTCCCCAGCTTTCTTGTAGGCTCCCTTAAGATAGTGGAAGGCCACATTAAGGTCTTCTTGGAGCCTTCTCCCCTCTAGACCGAACAGCCCCAACTCTTTCAGCCTGTCTCCATAGGAGTGGTGCTCCAGCCTCTGATCATCCTCATGGCCCTTCTTTTGACACACTCCAGCACATCCATATCCTTCTTGTAATAGGGGCTCCAGAACTGGATGCAGTACTCAAGGTGGAGTCTCACCAGAGTGGAGTAGAGGGGAGGAATCACCTCCCTCAACCTGCTGGCTAGGGCATTCTGCATTTCATTTTCCACTGAATGTAACTACTACTGCAAGCAAATGGGTATTGACTTTTTGGCAGCAAAAGCCATGTGGCCCTAAATACACTCACATGAGACTTTCTTCCTAAGTGCAGATACTGTCCCAGAAAGTATGCAGAAATGAGTAATTGGAAGTCACTCTCAAGACCTGCAACAGAGCTCTTCCAGATGCGGTGTATCTCATTAAGCATGCAATTAGTGATAGCGAACAGCATTTTTATAATCCCAGCCAAAATGACAGAGTTCATTTATGTGCATCTCCCTTGTGGAATAGCAACTGCCTAGAGAAAAAGAAAGATATTTTTAAGAAGCTAAGAAATTGTCTTACATGATTATGCCATCACCCACTATGAAGAGCCCCTGAGACTACAGCAAGCCTCCTGCATGTTTGTTGCTCCTAACTTTGCCAAACTAATTGTTTGGGCTGAGATTTTCCGGTCTGGGCACTAATGAACATCTGATTCTTCACACAAGAATCAGCAAAAGGCAAACACAGAAAACGTGAAGGAGATGCAGAGGAAAGTGCCCAACACAGCAAACACCCTTCCTTGGCACAAAGTCCAGAGCCCTGTCAGCTCTCTGGCAAAAGTATCATCCTCTTCTCCTTTAAGCTTCAGTTCCCATGAAAGTGAGGTTACTTAAGACAGCAGGGTAATGTCTGTGTCATGAGCAGGTCAGAAAACAAGGCATGATGGAATGGAACCATTGCAGAGAAAAGGGGCATAAAGAAGCTGCTTCTGTTTCTAAGGATAGAAAATGGAAAAGCATAGTACCTGTCAAATTATTTTATCCTCTCAGCATGACCTTCAGGAATAAAATCAGTCAGATTTGTATGAGAAGGGAAGGCAGAAAAAGAGGAGGGCTCAAAGAGTATGTCAAGGGTGGTGAAAAGAACCTGGAACTGGTGATATGTGATACAACTGAACTGTAAAATCAGAAACCTCTCACGAAAGCAGGCAAGAAATCTGCAGAAGCTGCTGGTCAGATTTTACTATAAGCACTCTGGCATAGAAAAGAAGCAGCAAAAGTAGGAAACATTGCTGCCGACAGACTGTGGTAAAACAGGGAAGCAAGAGGAGAATCAAAAAGTGTATCTACAAAAGAAAAGCAAGGAGGAACAGGAGGATGTGAGAAGTCATGAATACTTACACACCAGCCATCATAAGGAAGTCTAAGCAACAGAACACAAAGGATGCTACACAATGAATAAACTATACTGTGATGGGTTAGGGTGGATCCCTCCCCCAGGACAGTAAATTCACTACAACTCAGAATTTGGAAAGTGAAAAAAAAAAAAAAATTTTTTTTTTTAAAATTGTTGTTTGTGTGGGTTTTTTTACAGTTTAAACTAAATATAAGAGTATAAAGAGAATAAACTACTACAGAATATAATAACCTTAAAGAAGATGGGGATGGGGTCAAGCAGTGGCGAAGCAGCAGCCAAAACAGAGGCAGGGGAAGATAGCAGCAGGCACAGCAGAAGCAGCAAAGAGGAAGACCCAAGCTGTGCTTCCAGACAAAGTTTTTGATGCTCCAATGAAATTATGCTCAATTTGTTGCCATTTTATGGCCTATCCCTGGAATGTTCACCTCTCCACTCAGAGACTCCAATACTCTTCCACTTCTAAGTTTCTCTGCTACAATTTTTTTTTTCATGTCTGAGCTAGAAATTTAGCTCCAAGGGCCACATATACAACAAACAAGAGGTTTGGAATAGGAATTAGAGACAACAGCACTTGAAAAAGACAACAAAAGAGCAGCTCTGCCGATGAACACAAACATTTAAGCAGTGTTGTCCCTGGCTGGAGAGGCAAAGCCAAGCTAATACCTACAGCTAAGTGACCAGATGCATCATCTGCATTAAATTACAGAGGAGGAACGGGAGGAGTTCACAGAGAGCCAGGAGCCAGTCAGATGAAGAACAGCCGCCAAAAGATTAGACGTTACATGCAAAGTAGCCTTGTAAAAAAGGATTTAAAAAAAAAAACAAAATCCAAACCAAACCACAAATAATTTTTTCTTTTCCTACTGAAACAGCAAATGCTTTACAATGGTTATTGAAACAACTGAATGTAAGAAGACATTTTGTCCCAATCAACATGTCACTACTATACAATGGGATAACTCAGCCAAATAATCCAAGAAGTGCAACATGCACTTTATTTCCACTCATTATGACATTTTCCACAGTTAGATAAAAATCAAAACAGCATGTCCTTTATCACAGTCAATAAAAAGAGAGTAGGTCAACAGCTCTTCCTTTAGCCTATTATTGCCAAGACAGAAAACATGGTTTTTTTTTTTTGTAATGGCCTACCTAAAAAACATAGAATACATCTTTTGTATTTGGCAAGAAGCATGGAAAAGTTCTGGGAAGAGGCTGGATGTTTTGTTAAGTGCATAATGGTATGGTTTAGCTTTGCTAAGGACTCGCAAAGAGTGGCCTGAGAATCTAGTACCAGTGTCCTCTCTTCTTAACACTCAACATTAGATTTTATCCCAAATTTATAAAACCAGGTGTATTTGCAGATATACTTCCCTCCACATCTCTTATAAAAGCCAAGAACATACCACAGAATGGCTTAGGTTGGAAGGCACCTTAAAAACCATCTTCTCCAACCTCCTCACCATGGGCAGGGACTCCTCTCAACTAAACTCAGATGCTCAAAGCCGCATCCAACCTGGCTTTGAACACCCCCCGGGAAAAGGCATCCACAATCTCCTAAAGCAACCTATTACAGAGTCTTACCACCTTGTCCTGTGGTGTAAAGGCTGCAACAATCTCCCAGGAAGACAAAGCCACATCCTTAGGCAAAAGAAATACTTTAATTCACACATGAAGTTACTTCAGCATAACTCTTCATAAAAACATGGCACACTGCTGAGGGCTGCAGGTCTTGGGCAGTCCTTGGTCCACACTGTCCCCTTCAGCTCTCCTCTTCTTTTGTCACCACCTGCTATCCCACTACACACAAGCTATGTGGTACCCAAGTGGTACATGGTGGGGTTTCAGGTATAGGCATGTCCATATGGCTTCCCTTTGCTCCAGCTTTTTATGGCACTGTCTCCCATCTAAGTAGCTGTGCCTGGATTTTGCCACCCCAAACCAATCAACCAAATCCCAGAATAGACTTACATTATTTGGGAAAAGTCCTCAGAGTCTCTTATTCCACCACAAGTATCCTTTTATCCCATTGCCCTCAGATTTTTAGGGCTTTTAAACGAGATAAGTAAATGAACATGAGATGACAGAGATCTGACATAGCGATGGGCGCCATGGAGCACGAAAGACACATTACAAATCCCAAATAAAAAGATCAAATGATACTGAACAAAACACAGTGAAAAGACACAGTGATGAGTGCTATTTTACAAACCCCTCCATATTTTTTTAAAACCTCATTCAGGAAAAGCCATGCAAGGAAGACTCCCTCATTTACATTTTCTTTACTATTCATAGCATCCGAATTGGACTGTATGCAACAACAGAGCAATTAGTTTAAATACTGCCAATATTCTCACTGGTGATAATTGGTTGCTTCTTGCAAGAACATCTGTTCCATCTTTCCTAAGAAATGAAGTACAGACCCTGTTACCTAGACAACAGAATCCTTCTGAGCATCACTGCACTATAAAAGGGCAATACCAACTCAAGTCACACTTCATTTTCCTTCTCCCCACCGCTCCCTTACAGTCATTAATGCAACTCAGTGCCTTGACTTTTTAACATTAAGCTCATATTTGTAAGACCACATAAACTCAACCCATTTTCACATGCACTAAAAGCAACAGCTGTGTTACTGTCCTTTGGCCAAGCAACAGTCACTTTGAGCCTTTGTATCCGGCCAGTTTCCACCAGGGTGACTGCCAAGATGCCAAGCAGAGAATGCTGCAATTTATGAGCACTTTGAGAGCAATGTTTTATCAGGTCTTGAAACCTCAGGTCAGGTCCCCTGAACGTGCTACAGACATGGCCACCTTCACCATCAAGGCCCTGGATTAGCAGAGATATTCAAGTGTTAAAAGGGACTCACTCCATACCAGCCCTCCTCAAATTAAGAATAGCAGCAGATGAACCTTCAGAAGGTGCCTTTTGTTGCCTTAGCAAATTAGCCACATTTTTATAAAGAGTGATAAAATAAACAAAAATACACCAGATGAAAAATTCCTCTGGGTGCTTTAGTTGCATGGATTTATTTTCTTTTTTTTTTCCTGTATGCATGTGATGGAGGACCAAGGAACATGGAAGCTTAAATGATGTGTGAAATGTAGATGAAGCACTCAGAAAGGAAAAGAGAGCTTACTGGGGCAGAATAAGCCACAAAACAATCACCACCACTCAACTATCACCCTAAATTCACCTCACTTCATCTCCCTTGTGACAACACCCTAAACTAACTTTAGCTTTTTCACCTTCTTCTTGGTTGGAAGAAGAAGAGCAGCCCTGTCTACCCTCTAATGCATATGCTCTAGCTGGCCCTGCTAGGGGGGAAGCTTCTGTAGGAAAACCTCTCTAGTTTTTATGCATTTGGCTTTGCACAAGCAATTGCAATCCTGCCCTGGGTGTGTGCTCCACGTCAGTCCGTTAGTATGAGTCAACAGAACCAGAACATACCAGCAAGAAAAGGAGAAAAGGCTCTTAAACCAAAATATAAGCAATCAGTTCACCACAGACCACACAAGAGAATTGAACACTTCAGGACTTTATTGATGCTACTTTCTCTGGGAATGCTCTGACAAGTTATATTTCCACTAGTATGGAGAACAACACAGACATAATTAGATGAACATCTGATAAGTGAGTAGATGGCATTCTGAGCACCAACTGGAGTAACCAGCATTATTAAGTTTAACCACAAAAGATAAGCCTGGGTTTTTTTTTGTTGTTGTTGTGTAGAGTCTGCATTTTCAGAGGGAAATTCGAGGCCACTTAATTTGGCAAGAAAGAAATTGGATGGTTTAAAGGAAGGCTTCTATAGCAGCACCTCTACAGCAGTGTTGCCCAGGAAAAAGATAACACTTAAAATTACTCCAGTGGGACTGGGATATAGATCTGTTTTTCTGGCCCATCTGTGTTGGGAAAAAAAAAATATTAAAAAATCCAAGAGTCCTCTAAGTAATGAAGAATGAAATAAGAGCTTGAAAATGGTCTGGATTTGAGATGCCTAGAAGAAGGAAATATGAAATAATCCATCTGGCCTCAGGCTGAAAAAATCTGAACAATGGAGATAGCTGAAAACGATTAGAACTGAAAAAAATCACAGTGTAGATCCTTATTTAGACTACCAGGTTTTGAGCAAGTTCAGTGGATTTCAGATGTGGAACAGTACAACAGACAATTTTGTAGCAGTAAACTATTTTTATAGGCCACAAGTGTAATAAATACTTAAGAGAGAGCGTGTAAAGCTGTAAGATCATCCCCCCTCAGAACAATAAACCTGGGCAAGAACAAAGTCATTAATATAAAACAAAAATCACATGTCAAAAAAAGAAGGAACAATTATTAGTCTGAAGAACACAGATACTGAGGCAGATGAGGATACGGAACAAATGCTGGAGCTTGGTCAGAGACCAGAGATCATTAATCAGATTAATAAGCTTTTATAGAGTGGGAACTCAGAGAAGTCAAATCAAAACAGATCTAAGACAGAGCTAGTGGGCAGGAAACCACTGTATTGCTTATAAGTACTAAAAGCATCTGGAGATAAAAGGGGGAAGAAAGCTAGGGAAATAATACAAAAGGCAACTGAGGTAAAAAAGAAACTAATCTAATGAGCAAGTGAAAACACGGCAAGACAATGAGAGTTGAGAAACAAACTCTGCAGGGGCTGTGGGATGGGATAAATTCATTAGCACAGAAAAGAACAGGCAGAGGCTTCCTGAAATGTCTTCAAGAACTGGCAGCAGATCTTATATTTCATAACTGTCTATAACCAGAATTACCCTCCTGATAGCTCCTTTCAGTATGCTGTTCATGTATGCAAACCACTGATGACTTTTTCCCACAGTACAGCCTGCCTGTCAGCACTACCCTAACTTCACTATCCCTGGGTGGCTGCATATGAAAAAGCTCAAGGCCAAGGATATTCAGCATATATATCTACAGACAGTTTAGCACATGAGCTGTGGAGGTAACAATAATGAAGCCTCGAATTCTGCATTTCGAAAGCAATGGTGTGGTAAGAGCAGCATTTCTCTTTCTCCTCTGCATGCTCTTCGATGTTGTTGCATTTCTGAAGGAGGTAGCTGCAGCCAGACAATAGAACTGATTAGCTGCTTCATGTGATGCTCTACTTTCCTTACAATTACTTGACCAAAAAAAAAAAAAAAAAAAACATACTTCAAGCTGTGAAACTTATTTTCAGAAACACTTCAGTGCATTTATAGTCTGATAAGAAAAAGTCAACTTAATTGATCAAAACAAAAATCCCTTTATACTCCACTCATTTACAACTTGTGTAAATTCTTTTTTATTAAGTCAATTGTTCTTTCAGATGCCATAAGATACAAAAAAAAGAGTCCATAGAATCCTTTTGAAGAATAACCAAAGTAGGAATTTAAGTACTCCCTTAAACAAAAAGCATTTAAATTACACAGATTATACAAGATTAGGCCATGTAACAGAGAGCCCTCATTCTTTCTATGGCATGCAAAACATGAGTTGTCATGTAGCTGAATCAAAAATCTCCTTCCAGCTGATTCATACTTAAAAAATCATGGTGCACATACTTCCAGCCAACACATGCCTTAACTCTCTAATAAAAAAATCCCTTCAAAAAAAATTTTTTTTTCAAGTTGTTTCGCTACCTGCAGCTACTGAAAGAGGGAGTGGAGTTTCAAAGTGTCCAAAAACAAATCTAACAATTTTTTTTCTAATTAGGTAGTAGAGAATTTATGGGCAGATTTTTAAACTGCCAACTATTCTACACATTTAGATTATCTTGGCAAGGGGAAAGAAATTCAGACATTCAAAAGGAATCTTCTACAGCAAATATGCTCAGGGACATGGACTTTTTTAAAGCCCTCTTTTACCTAACCTGGTTTTAAGCAAAGGTTGGAGACCTCTTTTTCTACATACTTCAAGCTGCTGTGACAGTCACGGTCAAGGAAAAGGTCAGTAGAGTCAAAGCAGAGGACTTGTACCTATTATGAAATTCTGTGTAACTTTACTTGAAGTGAATCAATGGTGCTACAAATCTTCAAAGTGTTCTATTAATACTGGAAAGTTATCATTATTGCTGTAGAGCTGCTCTTCCCAGCACTCCTAAGAGATGCAGACAGGTCAAACAGGTTCTAAGGCCAGCCTGGTCCACAGGCTCAAATTAAGTAGCTTCACACTGAGTTCATTTGACTAAGCAGTTCCTGACCAAGGAGGTGAGAGCAACCTGGAAGTGACATGCAGCACCTGACAGAAGGAAAAGCAAATAAGCTGCACCAGCTCCATCAGCAAGGCACAACACAGCCCCTCGGGTGCCCCTGTGCCAGGCTGCCAGCAGCACCGCTGAGCAGCCCCCAGCAATGGCACAAAGAGTTTCAAGGTAGTGACAATAGGTCAAGCTGGACCTCCCTGGCTCAGCTTCAACACCACAGACCCCCAAAGCCAAGAGGAAGGAGAGACAGCCCCAGAAGAGTTGCCTGTGCTCAAAACCAGGAGAAGAACATAAATACAGTAGCCAGAGCCTTGCTTAAGTGAGCTGACAAATGCCAAAAGGTTACACAGAGCTATCGTTTAACCTGGAAAGCTTCTAAAACCTTGCCCACCCTCACAAACTGAGGATGCCAAAATATTTGTACCCTGAAGCACTCTGTAACACACATTGCATTAATAGGCAAAAGGCCTGAGAATAATTTGTGCAGGCTACATTGTTCAAAAGAGCTTTCAGTAACTCATTTAACATTACAGCCTGAATTATTTCAGCCTGTACCCATAAATGCAACTATGAAGACAAAGGCCAATTAATGCTCCCACCAGCATCCCACAGTGTCCTGGCATTGTTTCAAGGTCTCCCAGAACTACCCTTCAGCAGCTTCACCAAGGACCAGCACACACAGGCACAGGATGTGGCAACTGGAATGGTTGTGTCCCAGACCAAACATTCAAAGAGGGCAAAGCTGTGGCAGTTCAGGGCAGTCCTTAAGCAAGGCTAGAAGAGAAATGCTGCTGGTTTGTGGTTCTACTTCTCCCATTTAAACCACCCCTAATAGCTTAGTCTAACTATTTTTTCTAACAGAAAAAAAGAGACTACTGAGCTATAAAATGAAACTAAACAAACCCTGATATAGAAAAAAAAATAATGAAATTTAGAATTGAAAAGTTGAAAGGAAGTAATCATCACTTGCCCCAGGAATTACTGCCTACATGATGTTTTCACTGACATAAGTCTCCTTCCAGGAAAAGCTCATATTAATAGTGGTAAAAGAGGTTTTATGTTTTTCAAAGTCCTAAGCAAAGACAGACCAACTTGATCTGTAATGACAGAAGACAGGGAAAGCTCTTTTGTTTTCTCTTAGGGAAAAGTTAGCCATTAGATCTTATTCTGAGTGCCTAGGCAGTGTGACACACAAAATTGGTCTTGAGCTGCAAAACGGAATAGTTTTTAGTTCAGCAATGAATTTCCTGAGCATATCTGTCAAGTGTCTTCAGGTTATAGAATTATTAGAAGATTCTGAACACCCACACAACCTGCTGCTTCTTTTATGTTCTCAGCTTCCATAAAACACGTGTGGAGTTTTTTTGGTGTTGGAGTGGGGTTTGAGGCAGGGAGTTTAACTGTCAAAACAACTGCTTCTGACATTTTAATGTGACCTCTTTATAGCTGATAATCTTCACTTAATCAGTAAATGTTACCCTCTTTGTTACCTATCTAAGCCTTTAAATACAAGATCAGCTATTAATACATCCGTTAGATGTCTGGTTCTCTTACTGGATAACTTGATTCTGCTTGTTTCTGTCAGACAGGAAGTTCTTATTTCTTTATCAACTATTTCACCTTTACCTTTTTCACAGACCAATTTTAAATTTCACTGAGGCAAACAGTGATTTGCTACATTGCCTCAGGTTTCAGACTTTTACAATAAAGACTCAAGGAAAGTAAAATATCATTTGAAGAACAACTACAAGAAGAATCATTGAAAAGATTCAAGCAACTTACACAGTGATTGTGGAATTTCCCAGGGTGTATACTAAGCTTTACACAAAGCTTCACCAGTAATAATAAAAAAGAAGTTTAATAAAGAAATACAATCAGGACTGAAATGGTGATTTATCACCAGAGGAAAAAAAAATCATTTGACACTAATTCCTTGTGATGTGTCCGAGTATGACAGAATCAGCTCCATATCACAGTGTGATCATGACAAAGGAGTGTCTCCTTTAGACTATTCCACACATCATGTCCATAATAGTGCAATTTAAAGCAGACAAAGGACAAGAATCAAAGAAGTAAAAAGAAAATAAATCCAATGCTGTCAAAAGCAGCCTTATAGTAACAAGAACATAATCTAGTACTGGTGACAAAAGAGGATTTCTTATTTCCTCCAGAGGCAGAAATATTAGCACTGGGTAGATTTTGTGTGAAGTGACTGCCAGCAATGCAGCCACCTCTCAAATCCACAAGTGACCTTGACCTTACAGCACTTTAAAAGCAGAGTAGTTTTAGCTGCTAAGTCTCTTCACACAGAATTCCTGTGGGCACGACTCTGAACACAATACACTGGTATGCTCAGTCCACAGACACCATCAGTTTCTCCTGCCTCACGTTGCACTGCACACCTGAATGCTGTGTGTATTTCACTGCACCACTACTGGATCATAAAAAGCTTTAGGCACAATCCTAACACACACTTCAACAGCTCTCAGCAGAGTGACAGCATTAAAACAAGGTAAATATTTAACCACCAAGTGCACTTCATTTGCAATGCAAGAAATTCTTGGGTTATAAAATTTAACTTGCTATCCAGCACTCTGACAGCAGTGCACATTTCCAGTCATAAAATAAACATTTAAAGATTAAATTCTACTTTCATACACAAACAACTGCTTTTAGGCAACACTGAAGGAACGATGGGCACTACAGTAGTTGAAAGTGTGCGATTCCTAAATCAATTTTTTCTCCTAAGATACTTGTAATAAAATATAATTAAAGCTGTTTTTTAGTTTGCTTTGAAATGTCTCTGTACTTAGCAAAATAAATATGGGATGAGGAGTACAAACTGTTCTCAGGTACTATAGAAGAGTAAGCTACTATTAGTCTGAAGTAAAATACATTACTAGCAAGCAGATGTGTAATCTTTCAGAACCATTTTCCTTGAAGTCATTTTAAAAGCATCCTTTTGCAAAATAAATCATCATTAAAACGTTTACATGTATTTCCCTCTCAGCACATAAAAGCAAATAAAACAAAATTATACCAGAAAGAGGCATTACTGTTATGGAACAAGAACATCTCTCTCCACTGAAAAAAACAAAAAAACAAAAAAACACACTGTAGTATTTAGAAAAACATTTTAAGAGAAGCTCAGGTTTGAATAATTTTCATGTTTGCATACTTTAAAGAAAACATTTAGATAATCTTTGTTACTTAATTCAGAGAAAATAAAAGGTGAACGGCAGTAAAAATGCTTTCATTTATGTAGACTTACTGCAATCTCTCTACAGGCCGACATGGATATCCCTGTACCTTCAATTTGCTTCAGTGCATACTCCTTTTCATCTTTTCTGCACACAAAAACAAAACAAAGAGAGGAATATTTTTAGCTCTGAGTTCTATTACATGGATCAATACAAGCATAATGATTTATTTTAATTTGATCTGGATTAAGAAGCTGAAAAGCCGATCTGTTTTCATGCATAAATTACACATGGTTATTAAAAGCAAGCTTCCTTTCAACAGACTCCAAAAATTTCAAGCAAATGCGCCTAAGAGCTGTTCATGAGCTACATTTTCAGGAGTAACTTCAGAAGTGGAGATGTTTGCTTCCTATGCAGAAGGATTCAACAGGACCTACTGACACCATAATGCAGGTTCCTTCTCTGCTCCCCACTGAGCAGCCCTTTATTTCCATGAATGAGTCATTTACAAGAACTCTGCTCAAGATACAGATGCAGAACCAGGAAATGTGTAACTCTACAGGCAGGCGGCTCAGCCCTTATCTCAGAGAAATTCCTTTTAATTTCACTAATTAGTAATAAATGTCCATCCCCTCTCATACACAGTTCTGCTACATTAACGATTCATACAAACTCCCTAACTCAAATTGCTTACTGGGATTGGGCAGACAAAATTCTGTTGTCTGCAGAACCAAGACCAACTCTAGACATTTAGAATTGGTCATGGCTTTTACACTCTGCCTGTGTTTAAACTACTTGGTACAGAACAATTCTGTGCACACATTATCAGCTGGAATCCCAAAACAGCGCAGCCACTACAGCACTGCAGTGCACCCTTCTTTTGGCACATCTAGTTGACCAGGCACACCACTCCATTAGCACAGCTACCCTTGAACTAGTTCTACAGATGCAAGCTCTGCTTTCAGCTCCTCAGACCTTCACAGTCTGAAGGTCACTGCAGAGAGCAGGGATTCCGTCTGGCACACACTGCCTTCAGCAGCATTGCTTCGCATCACTGCAAGCCTGTCAGCACTTAGCCAGCCACTCTGCAAAGGATTTTAAGATGCAAACAAGAAATTACGAAAGCTGTTTTAAAAAAAACCAAAACACAAAATAACACAAACAACCAGGTACTAGAGAATGTAGAAAAAGAAGGTAATCCTACTGAGCTGCAACAAGATACTTCTAGGACACTGGGTTTTGTGAACGCTGAGCAAGAAAGGAGACCATGAAATACTATCTAAAATAAATGAGTATCAAGGATCAAGATCCCATACTCTACACCTCCCAAAATGGTTGTTTTTTAAATTTTTTTTACCACCAGCACTGGAATCACAAACATAACCTCCCTGAAAGACATAACTTACTTGCTTTGGCAGAAATGCAAGTCTGTATGACTACATTTCCAAAGTTAATTGTCCTTATCATGCAAATATAATAGCCAGAAGATCTCCACCAAGTGGTATTTTAACTAATATTTCCTATTTCATAGTAAAGAATGAAAGGAAGGAATATATTTAAAACTCCAATACTGAGTCAGTTAATGCAACCTAATGAAATCTGCAATTCTAGACACTCAATAAAATGATATTAAGTAGCCGAAAAACAACCCCCCAAATGGTGCTTTATTAGCTATTTCCCCACTTGTAAGAACTCAATAAATAACATCCAATGATGTGTGTAACAGGCAAGTATGCTGCTCAACTCCCTCAAGACCTATGCTCTTATGAAACACTTGAGGCAGGACGAAGTATTTCTACTTCACGCTGAACACACAGGAAAAAAAACTCTGGTGAACTCTGAACACATTTCAAGAGCTTGTGTAGAATTAAATGGCAGGAAAGGCTGCATAAATCCTTTTTCTGACATCCTATGTAAGTACATTTTTCACTGGAGAGTGGAGCAAGCGTGATTAAGTTTAAAAACCAACCCTGCAGAAGAAACTGCACAGCTCTGGTATGAGGCAAAAGGCACCCATGCCAGGGATAGCCAAGCAGAAGCAAGGTCTTTGTCCATAATCATTTTCATCTGGTCCACAGAAATAGTGGCTTGGGAGCAGGCCAACTAACTTCAAGGTCCTGCTGTGTGGGGGTTTGCCTGAAGGCAGGGAGCAAGCAGCACAGGCTAGTTTAATCAAGTAAATTCTATTGAACAGCCACCCCAGGCTACCGCTGTCAGTGTGCTCACTCAGTTCGAGAGAAAAACACAGCAAAACACAACCGAAAGGGACTCTGCTTCCTAAGAGGCTGTGAGCTAACCGTTTTTATTAAAGCTGTTCAAAACCAGTCGAGAAGAATCTGCCTGGTAAAATGAGCATCACAGCACAACACCAACAGGCTTCTCTCCAAGCTTCAAGTTCCCTCATTCCAAACTGGGGGTTAAAGGCTAAAATCAACGTTGTTTCTAGGTCCAGAAGCCCTCCCACTCATAATACATTACAAGTTATTAACTTTTTACCAAACTGAAACTTCTGCTATGAGATAGCCTCATCCTGAGAGCTGCCTGACTCTCCATTTCAGATTGCCATAGGCAGCACAGCATGCAAGGCTCCTCACACCTACCGGCAATAACTGAGAAGATCCCTCCCTTACAAACACCCCTATCAGTACAAGGCTGTAATTTGGTCTCTGAGGTTAAGCTCTTCTCCCTCACCAATAACTATGCCATTCTGTAATCTTTAAGGTTAATGTTAACATTTTAATTTGTGCAGTGCAAAAGAAAATTCTGTCCTCTTGCCCCCTCCAAACAAAAATTTTACTCAGCTGGCTTACATCCAACTTCAAAATGCAAGGCAGAAAATGAAAATGTGATTACTGCTTCTTCTAGGTAGCACATTCCATCTTCCAAAAGCTTTGAAAAGAATAAAGTCCTGAATTCACTTTAGAAGGGCACAGTTCAGATGATAATTAAAACATTTCAAAGGCGTTCAACTGTCTCAGCTACTGCAATTGTACTTTGTGGTGTTCCCATCTTAAGAGAAACTACTTCACAAACAAGCCAATGGAAAACGAGAAACAACTTGCCCAAGATCATAAGGAAAATTAAAAAAAAAAAAAAAAAGGATTTAAAAGTAGTGCATGGTTCAAAATATTGTTTCATCTCTAGTATTCAAATGTTTAAACTTTAATGATGATCTGTCTTGAATTCACAGATATCTAATTTAAAACACATCCCAATTTCAGAACATCCACATCAAGGGACTGGCTTGAAAGACTGCAGTCATGCTGAAGCTACAACTGTGACTGCCCTATCAGTAAATATTAAGATTGNCTTGATGCAGCCCAGGACTCAGTTGCTGTCTGGGCTGCACTCACACTGCAGGCTCACATTGAGCTTTTCATCATCCCTGACCCCCGGGGCCTTTTTCTCAGGGCTGCTCTCCAGCCATTCACCACCCAGCCTGGAGCTGTGCTTGGGATTGTGCCTATAACTTTCTTAAATTAAGTGCACAGTATCATGAATAAAAAATTAAGAAAAATATGCACTTTATTAAGTGCACCATAAAAACATTCCAAGATGTAGCTAGAAAAAGCTAATAGAAAACACCAATTCCTCCTTGTAAGCAACATTAGTGGAATTGAAGCATTTGTGACTCTGTAGGACAAAGCCTGGGAACAACATGGAGCTCAATGTCCTTCAGACAGGGTGCTGCCCAGAACACAACTTTCACACAGACACCTTGGTATGCTCTCATTTTAAATTCATGTTGTATGGCAGCAATAAACCAATCACTTAGCAGGACTGATTAATACCACTGAGTTACAAACTTCCTTTCCCCTGCAAAGTAAAGCAAAACTGTGACAATGAAGTGCACCTAATGTTAACTGAAAAACTCTCTGTGGTATCTGGAACACAAGCTGCTCGGAGTTCATAGAATCACAGAATGATCTGGGTTGGAAAGCACCTCCAAAGATCATCCAGTTCACTCCCCTCTGCAGTCAGCAGGAACATCCTCAACTAGATCAGGCTGTCCAGACCCCTGTCAGGCATCACCTTGAATATTTCCAGGGATGGGGCCCCAACCACCTATTCCAACCTATTCCAGTCTTCCACTACCCTCATGGCAACACTGCACAGAGCACATAGTTACAGCCCTTTACAAAGGCAACAGTATCAATGGAAGTGTCTATGGCTGACTGAAAGAGAGACTTCATCATAGAATCACTAAGGTTGGGAAAGACCCCCAAGATCAAGTCCAACCATCACCCCAACGCCACCACGCTCACTAAACCACAATAAATTATTGCACTTCAGTGATTTTTATGCACTAGCCCAAACCAATTACAAGCCCAAATACTCTACCCATGCTGTTTGTGCTCTTCAACAAGTAAACAGATAAGTATAGATACCTTCTGTTAACGACAGCTTCAGACTAGTTCACAGCCACAACCACAGACAGCTTTTTAAGAGCTCTAAACTAACAGACCACCGGAAATGTTACTAACCTCAATCTCATTAGAATTTAGCCTTTACAGTATAATCATGACATTTGTTATTTGTAAGGTAAGAGAGCACAACTTCAGTCACTTTCACCCTTTCTCTGAATTTATTGATGAAGATTCACAGATATCTCAAGCAGCTACACGGTTGTTGCCATTGCTAAAATTAGGCTGGCTCCAAAGTATCTTAAGTGATTGAGAACTGTGAATTTCATGTGAGTAGGCTTCTTCAGCAGATTGGCATAAGCAGACTTAACAGCCTGTTTATAAAGGTAAAAAATTAAAATGTTCACATTAAACCATGAAAGATGTAAAATTATTCTGCTGCTCCAAGTAATTTCTTCCAGCATTTGCCGGAGACAGAGCTCAATCTGATCTTCTTTCTTTACAGACAGGCTTGATTACAGATAATGAATAGATCTAGGAAATACCCCCTTCCCAGAAAGGACACTGCATGTGAAGATTTGCTACCTTAAGGTTGTGCCAGGGAAGGTCTAGGCTGGATATTAGGAGGAAGTTCTTGACAGAGAGAGTGATTGGCATTGGAATGGGCTGCCCAGGGAGGTGGTAGAGTCACCATCCCTGGAGGTGTTCAAGAAAAGCCTGGATGGGGCACTTAGTGCCATGGTCTGGGTGATTGGATAGGGCTGGGTAATAGGTTGGACTGGATGAGCTTGGAGGGCTCTTCCAACCTGCTTGATTCTAAGGAGAAAAATTCCTCTGAAGTAAAGAGGAAATAAACTTTTATTTATCAGTGAATTATGTACTACAGCCACAGACACAAAGTCTTTTTGATTATGACAAAAAAGAATTTGTGTTTTGTTTCATAAAGTCACTTTTAAGGAGAAAAAGGCTGTGACTAACTGCAAACATCAAGAACATCAGCTGTCTGGGTTTGGTCATTTTATAAGTAGAGGTCCTGAAGCCATAGTGTATAAGCATACTGTAACCACACAGTCCAGCTTCATGGGCATCACATCTCCTTCTCTGCAGTGCTAAATATTGCAACTTTGATAAGTGAGCCATTACTACTAAATCACCAAGTATTGGGAAAGGAAGCTTACATTTCTTTTGAGTCTCTTTGGTGAAAACCTGTCTCAAGCACCAAGTGTAGATTTATCTGTTTTTTTTCAAAATTATTACAATGTTCACCCAAAGGAGAAAACAAAAAAAAAAAAAAAAAAAAAAAAAGAAAAAAGGGTAGGAAAGAATATAAAATGAACCTCAATGACCTGTCAGAAGGACAATGGCCTAAAGCCTGCAGTTACTCAGTTTTCCTTTTCCAGCTCATGACAAATGCTTCCTTTAAAGCACACAGAAAGCCCAGATTTATCAGAGAGCCCTGTCACACAATTTCTGTTCTCTTCCTTCAGACCTGCCAGCTCAAATGATCTAATGTGAAATCTTCAATTCTCATAGCCAGACCTACATGAAAGCTTACTAACACAATGTGGATGTAATTCTCAGTAAACCCTTTAGGTACAAAAGCTGCCATCCAAATCATGAGTAAGACCCAACATTTTGTATGGGCAGAGTGAGAGGCTGCACACATTTGTTACAGCTGGAAAGCTGCTGGGTTGAAGAAACAACCCCAGGAGAAGGTGTAAGGACTGCAACTAAATGCTATGAAGGCACCAAGAGGCAGCTTTCCTTCAGCACAAATTCTCCATCTCTTACAATGCATCTAACTTTTTATACTGCTGACACCCCTCTGCTGGGTTCTTCTTGGGGCATCAGGACATCAAAAGGATGATGCTAGTTTGGAGTCTGGTCTAGTTGGTAAGCTTGTTGTCAGGTATGGATATAGGAAAGAAAGAGAAGGTATTCTGCTTGCAGCTGAGCTCCTGCAGTCTCACTCAGGTTCTGTGCTGAGGAACGTGGGGCTTGGACACAGAATCACAGAATGCCTTGGGTTGGCAGTGTGGTTCACTTTGATGCTGAGGGACATGGTTTAGCACCAGACTTGGCAGAGTTAGATATAATGGTTGGACTTCATGATCTTGAAGGTCTTTTCCAACAAAAATGATTCTGTGTCTGAAATGGGGGAAAAAAAAAAATTCATCACTGGTTAATAGAGCATCTCCATTTTTACCCCCCACTTGGATGTCAGGCAGGACTACACAAAGTTACAGATGTCTTTATTTCAGCCACTGAGACAGCCTTGCTACTTTCCCAGCAACAAACAAGGTCTTTAGTCAGCAATAACCCTATCTGTTCCTGGGGAACATGACCCATGTCCTGCTTCCTTTGAACTTTAAAAAGCTGTGTCCCGCAGTCAGAACTTCTCTTGTGCTCTTCCTGTAGCTTAAGATCATCACTTGGATAAAGTTCTGCACTAACACTGTTTCCCACCATTGAAATCATGCTAAGAGCAGAATAGATGGCTTTCAACTCATAATGGTCTTTTTGGTTGTTCTGAACCGAAGGTCAAATTAAATCTGGTAGTTTGTCTACCTCTGTTTCTCATTTGGAGCATTACAGAACTGGGCAAAGTAACGACTGGCTATCCTGTGCAAGAACTGGTTTTAATCAAAAGGTACCAACATAAAGATAACCTTTGAAGCCTACAACACCCTTGAGAACACAGGAAAAACTCACACAGGAACTCTGTTCCAGGAATAGACATTCCAGTGTCAGTGAAACCCAGTGTCAGCTGCGTTAACAATAATGAACTGAAGCACCAAATGTGGCATTTTTGACTGAGGTGGTGTTGAAGCTGAGCAGGAAGCTCTGATAATCCATGGAGGTATTAAAATGGTGAGAGTTTTCTTTAAACACCTTTGAATTAGCAGAATTCATGAGTCGTAAGTGTCTTTCTCAAAACACTCTACTTAGGAGTCAAACAGTGAATCTCATGCTACTACAACTTCATGAATGAATGGCCTCTGTAAGTTAATGAAGAGTAAATTTAGGTCAAATTTTCAGAGGAATTTCTTTGGTACAAGGGTGGCCAGGCTCTGAAGTAGGTTGCCCAGAGTGGTTGTGGATATCCCCTCCCCAGAGGTGTTCAAGGCCTTGAGTAAGAAAGCCCAGTTAAGAGGCATCCCTGCCCATGGTAGGGAGGATGGAGTTGATGATCTCTAAGGTCTCTTCCAACCTAAGCCATTGTATGATTCTGTATTGTATTTCTTCAGGCTCTCCAATCCCATGACATAACAAAGAGGTGGAAGAGACAACACCAGCCAGAGTAGAGCTCCAGCATTACCTCTGTGAATGCTTCCAAGTGCTCTTGTAAAGGCAGGGGGAAAAGGGAGAGGGGACTGAAGAGTCAGAAAACACTCTGGATACATAAAAAGGCTTGAATCTCCTTGCAATTCACACGTGAGGAAATCAGAGACATTGCTTCAAAATAGCAAAGTATACCTCTGGATGATACAGTTTCCATTCCAGCAGATCCAGCTTCTCTCTCCAAGTCAATTGCCTATAACTTGACTGCAAAAGGAAATCAGTAGCATCTTCTACTTGAGCAAGGAATGAACAAAAAAAAAAAAAAAAAAAACAAAAAACAAAAAAAAAAAAACACACCAATATCGTGTATGAAGCCCACTTTATGGGAACACATCTTGAAAGCCACACTGAGACTGTCTTCAGTTTGCATCTGTGCTCATCTTTAGCTGAGAATCCTCCCCCTTAAGCGAGTGACCTGACACTCCCAGCACACATAGTAACCTTCAGCTGTTGCTTTACCTATTGGAAAGCCTGACCTCAGTGTGGTTTCATCTGCAAAATTAATGACTCTAGAGAGTATTTCAAGATCATGAACTTTCTAGAAAGCAGATGACAACTGAGGGAGAAAGAACCAGCTACAGAGTAGCCTCATCTGAAAACATTTATTTAAAAGCTACTAATCCCAAGACAGATGCAAGCATGAATACTGCCCCTCAGAGATCCACTGCTCCTGTAATCTCAGCTCCTCCAAATCTTCCTCACAACCAGAGACATCAGTTCTCCTTTCCTTTCAGACAGTCTTATTAGATACACTAATATTTGATAAAATCTCCAAACCTCACTGCTAAATGAAATCATTGTGCTCCCCCACAAAAGCCTAACAAAATATTACTAAGAACCTCAGACATGGAAGTTAAGTACTGGTTGATTTAAAGACTTTTCATAGGGTTTTCCCTAAAAACAACTAATCTGGATTTTAATTTTTCTGTACCTTTTTTTTTTCCTTGAATCTGTCAAGACAGCTGTAATTCAGAAGAGGCATCATGAATTCTACTATCATCACAACTAGCATTTTTACCTGTCAGTTAACTAACTTAGACTCAAGTGATCCATGCAAAACATGTCTGCAGAGCTTGGAGGTCTTTTATAAACCCCAATTATTTAGATATGTGATACTCATGAGCCAAGTTGAAACACAAAAGTTTTTGGGGCTGCTACACACATAGAAACTGTACTTGATTTCCTCAAGTCACTGGCTGAGTTAGTCAATTTATTCTAAAAGCAGTTGTCCTGGACCAGTGTCAGCACTCCCTCAGGCAAATGGTTTCTGAAACAAACCTTTTTAAAGCTCCAGTATTTCCCTTCAGTAAAAAAGAATGAAAAATTACAGCTTGTGTCAGTTGCCAAATGCCAGCAATGCAGCTCAATACCAGCCTATCTTTGGAAGCAGAATTCAAGAGGTGCCAATCACTTTTGCTAGCCATCTCTTCCTCAATCATACACATAGACCTTACCATCTCCTAAACTGTACTTGAAGCAGCAGTGAGCACATGCAAACAGAATCTTATTTTACAACACAACTCAGGAGCTAAAAATAGAGGAGAAAGACTTGGGGTAGAAAAGAGCTATGCAAATCATGAGCTTGACAAAGGCCACAGAAGAGATAAACACACCCTCTCAGTAGGTATTTACAAAAGATGTAGGGAAATTGGATGTTACTAACAAACCCATAGTGAAAGGTGCTTAGAACACTCTGCAGAAAACCTGGCTGCTTGTGCAAGCACACTTGCAGTGTTCTGAATCCCTGCAGTTTGTGGGAACTGGGGGGTTTTGCTCCTTTTTTTTTTCCCTGGTCTGTTTTTACATCATGCATGATGTGAAAATACTCATCTTGAAAGTAAGCTTATGAAAGAAACTTTACAACACTTCAACCTACAATACAACAGATTAGATTGGATGACCCAGAAATACACCAACATTAAATTTCTGTGTGCAGTAGTTGACATGTGAAGTATTTAGCTTCTAACCTAACCCCTGTTCTGCCTCGCTTTGCATCCTCTTACCAAGTGGGGGGGCAGAAAGAACTTTCTTTTTTCCCCTTCAAGCTTTTAATGCATCACTACTGGAAAATTCTTAGCCCCCTCACTTTGCAACAGGAAACTTCTTATCCTCTTCATCTCTTTCAAAAAGCACTACTAAATCTTCAGAGGTTTTCCTTCACAGCTTCTTTATGGGCTAATTTATGCACAAGACTTCCTTTACAAGCTTGGCAAAGATCCTCATCTGTTTCTCTCTCAAACACAACCTCTTCTGCATCACCTTCTTTCTTTCTCAAGCTTCTATCAACACCACCTTAGTTCTTGCCACAGCAGCACACTAAGCACCAGCTGAATGCCATTGGCTTTCTGAAAGGCTACAGCTCATTTCTGCACTTGGTTCCAGGGAGAGGAACAGAAGAAAGGCCAAAATAGCCATGGAAGAGACCATATGCAAGAGCCTGTGGGAAGCACTAAAAATGACTTCTCACCACTTGCACTATGCTCTTGGGCAGGAAGCAAAGCCATGGTGTAGCTGCACTGACAGCTCACAGTAAGGCACAAATACCGAACACTAACAATCTCTGCCTAGATTAGGGAGGTTATGAGAATGTTTTGCTGGCAACTAGCTAAACAGGTTTGGGTTAGTTCTGCTGCTTCCTCTCACATATTAAGAGTATTCAGTGGTAAGAGTTACTTTCAGGATTTGCAGGTAAATCCAGTATTTAGGTTGACTTAGCTATTGAGAGATTACAGAGAGACATGAACACGTTGTGTCATTCTACCTTCCTCAGGATAACAACTTTCAGCAAGAAAGAAAAATAAAAGTGAGGAGCAAGACATAGCTTTTAACATACCATCAGTGGCAGGAGTTTTGCTGCAATCAGGATCAAATACATTGCCTTCTTAGTTGGGTCAGTATTTCTGTCATTTAGCCTGCCACAGGATGACATTAGTAATCACCAACTACAGCTGGAAACTCAAATTGCTTGCATTCAAGACAATGTCAAATAGAGGGAATATGCAAATACATAAATTATTGCAGACTCTCAAACACCTTATGAGTATGAATTTGCATTGACACACTCCTGCTATTCTGCTTCAGTAATTAAAATATTGCAGAACAACAACATGGAGAGAACAGCACACAAATTACTGCTGTACAAATACTGATTTAAGGAAAGAAGCAGATTACCTTTGTCTCTTTACACTTATAGCTTTCTACCACCACAGGAATCTCAGCCATCACCATGACCAGCCACAACCTCTGAACAACATAATATTAGCAGAAACTCCAACCACAGCAAGTGACCCCAGGAGAAAGCTTGTTTTTCCTCATAGCATGCTAGGTTTTCTCTCTTAATCAGTAAGGGTTTTTTTTTTTCTACATCTGCTTCAAATAAGTAAGATACATCAAATTAAAAAAAAAAAAAAAAAACAAACCACTAAAATAAAACAAATAAAAAACATCACCTAAAAACAGAAGTTTACATGGCCAGGACTACAGCCAGAATACCCAGGTTAGATTATACACTTGCCCTGGCTATGCATTTCATCTTCCTCTTCCTATGCCCCAACCTTCACCTGACTCCTGTGTGGGCTTGGATGCTGTAAGCATTTCAAATCCATGTTAAGAACTTGACATTAATGCTTCTGCACACCAGTGCCAGCCCAAGAAAGAAAACAGACTGTCCTCTTTAGTAACAAGCTTATAGTACTCAAAAATGGAGAGGAAGGGGACAAGATTATATTAGTCCCCCCCTCCTATGCCTGTACTTAGAGTGATGTTTTTGGATTTGCACAACTGTTGCCCAATTTCCAATGGAGAATTCCATATTTGGCAGCTAAGGTGAAGCCTGGTTTATACCAGTTCTCTTGTTCAGCTCTCTTGTTTGAAAGTCAGGGATAAATTAACAACTAAGTAACCTGACAGTTACAAATAATGGCTTTCTTATTAAAAAAAAAAAAAAAAGTATCCCTACAGTAGCATACAAATCTACACATTTCACTCAGCTGATACATTGTACAACACAGGACAGTGACACACATTTTATACCTGTCAAAGGATAATATAGTAGCAGGGTCTGACAGGGCAGTACCAGCTACTGAGCAAACAGCAAGCATGGAAGGTACCCAGGGTACAACCACTGGTCCTTCTGCTGCCATCATCTTGTAAGCTGCTCACTCTGTTTTCCTGTCATTCCCTCCATAACAAGATTTAAAAGCATATATCTGCTTTATAAAATGTATTTTGAAACATGGGGATTAAAAATACTACCTACATATTCACCCAGAAAGAAAAACAAACAAACCAAAAAAATCAACCCCCAAATTTGTCATTTTATTTTAACAACTAACCCCAGGTAGTGAGTGGAGTTAAAATTAACACAGGCATAGCTTGAGGGAAAGCAGCCAGCTCAATTGTTTGTGTAAAGGTAAGCGGAATCAGCAATCAGAGGGAAGGTTTTGTTCACACAAAGATTTGAGCTTTTGCAAGTGTTACATCTGCTGTCGCTGCTACAGAATGAAGAACAGAGTGCCCTATTTTCTACTTTGACTCCTGCATCCCATTATTCCTTGCAGGCTCCTGACTAATCAACAGAGGTTATCTTTTCAGTTTGTAGACTTGTCCAAACATCCTCCTGCAGGTGAGCTGACATCCTGGTGAAGGAACAGAAATGCTCTGTAGTTGCTTAGACTGACAGGTTGAATTTTCCTGAAGAATAAAGTCAAATAATTGAGGCAAACACAACAAATAAACAGAACTTCTGATCCTTGCTTTGTCCTAAAAACTGCCTCCCATATGATAAGGAGATAATAGGAAGTGAAACAACTAAGTACAACTGTGACCAAAGCAGCAGCAAGAAATGTTAACAAGGAGAGGTAAAGCATGAAACAAAATCACACTTCTCTAACCATGACTGGAAAAACTGATAAATATGAACAAGGGTCCAAAAAGAGATGACATACTGAGGTAGTACATACACAAAAAAAAAAAAAGATTTTCCAGCTACATAAAGAGCTCAAAACTCCACATTGACAACTGAATTGCAGTCATGAGGCTTACAGCCCTAATGCCCCTCTCAGGCACTGGTTTTGTGTACACAGAAATAAACCAGTAGACCGCCTGTCTAGAGACCCCTATTTTCTACCCTTTCAGGACTACAAAGATATTAATTAATAAGTTTTTTTAAACTCATATGACTAATTTAGGTACATGCCTAATGCAGGTGATACCACCAGAGCTCTGAGCACACAAACATGACTAAAGCAAATGAAAGTTGCAGGTGCTCAATGTCTTTAAATATCTGCTCAGGCAGTGCATGCAAATGTCATGCCAACATTGTTCAAACCTGAATGCCTATTAAAAATAAATTCATTAATTAATAATAATAACAACCTTTTAGCTTTCATGGAAATCCATCGGCTTGCTAGAAACATTGCCAAATGGCTGGAAAAAGCCAAACTAAACTATTACTTTGTTCAAAAACTGCTTTTATGCCCAAGCCATTCACAGAGATCTAAGCAATGCAACCACTTTTTTACAAGCATTTTATCCAACAGCTTGCCAGCCTCCATATGAACACATTTTACTATTTCAGAAAGTTTAGATGCCAGGTTTTTGAAATGTGAAGTGACAGGCTCTCAGAGGAATTTCTGCAGAGCTACAAGGTTCTTATTGCTTGTAGTCTCCTGAGACTGTAAATTGTCTACAAGAAGTGAGTAGCCAAAACTCTATCCTTTCATGCAGGAGTGCCTTGTGAATCTGAAATACTGAAGCAGCCTCTATGATCAGCCAAAGCAGAATTCCTTAACATGAGCCTCAAAAATCCCCCTGTGATCAGCACACTGTAAATATGCATCACTGCTGGGTTTCTGCTGCCAACACTGGGAAACGTTTCTCTCCATCTTCAAGGAGCCCTTAAAGTTAAGAACTACTGCTAAACATCCTCCACCCCATGGAGATACTTTAGCTAGCTCACATTATCTTAATGATTTAGGTTGTTTTCCTTTTTTCCCCTAACTTATTCACACCTTACATTCACTCAAGGTCCTGAAATTACATGAAAGCAACTGAGATGAACTCTTCAATGCCATGAAAAAAACAAGACCCAGCTTCCAAGCTTGAAGAAGTCACTGTACTTTAAATCCACAAGTTTTATAGTTGTGCCATATTACATTGCATTTCAAGCTGCCTACTGAATCTTTGCATGTATTTTTACCAGTTAGTTTTCTTAAGGTCTCCCCTTGATGATTCCCAGCTCAGACACATTATCTATCTTGAGCACATGTTTACGTTTCCTTTGCCGCTCATTTGCCTTTATATCTCATTAACAATGATGATCATTAAACAGGTAAGTTAGAAACAGATATCGAATCTGTTTTTTCATAAAACTGAGAACTCCCCAGAGCTGCCTCTTTTATGCTATCCTTACAAGTAGTAATTTTAGGATTACTGTATTAAAAAAAAACAAAAAACACTTAGCCAGCATTTTGGGTGATTTTACTACCACTTCCTCTCACATATATGTATAAATAAGTAATATTTTAAAGAAACAAACAAAGTGAAACAAGTAACAACAACAAAACCATAATTACTAAAATAACCATGATTACACAAATATTAGAAGAGCTCAAGAGCAGCTAAAACACACCAAAAGGCTTTAACACTTCTTGTTCAAAGCTGGCCATGCTCTAGTATTCTAAGGTTGCAGAATAAACCAGTCAATCAGAGCTCCATTTCCAGCATCTGATCTACCACCTAAATTAGTGTGCTGCCCTCTCTGTTCTCAAATCACTTCAATACTACATCCTCTTAACTCCTGAGTTTATATTTTCAAGACACACATGAATGCAATTTACCTCTACATAAAAATCCCTGGACTTCTCTATTAATCTACAGCAGCAGCCTTCCATAAATCACTTTCAAAACTTGATTTTCAAAATTGCCATTTATCCATATTAGGTTTTTTTTTTTGGTTTTTTTTTTTTTTTTTTCAAAGTTTCAGTTGCCTGTGACTGAAGGCTTTCTGGTAGAAAGGTACCACCTCTGATCTGCAAGTATATTTAATTTAACTCTACAGTATGCCAAGACAGTTCTACAAATGCAGTCTGTGCTTGTGCACTATTCACACACCACTGTGAAAAAGCACTCGATGGTTCTTCTGCATGTGGAACCTGCACCTGCACGAGATCATCACCCAAGCCTCAGGATTGCTCCTCTCCAACAGCTGCACCCCAGCTAAGCAATCCCGAACTGAGTTTGCCATCACTTTCTCAGCCACACGACAGTGACAACGGCATCCACAGGACACTTATTCCATGGTGCCAGCTGTCTTTACACCAGGGAAAAGAAATAAGGCCTGCTTAAGCGACATACGTGGGTTTCATGGCCATATGGCCTCTCTGGAGCCAGGTATCAGGAGGCAGGGACAGGCATGGAGCTCTCGCATGGCAAACGAGGCCCGATGCAGACACACCTCCCGCACGCCCCTGCGCTGGCACTGACAGAAGCTGCCAGCCCTGCCTGCGAGGAGCCTGCCGGACACGCCGCCGAGCCAAGCCTGCCCAGCGCTGTGTTCAGCTGGGCACCAGGGCTCTGGCGAGACCAGCGACCGCCGCACTCCCCGGGGGTTTGCTGGCCGACTCGGGCGCATCGGCCTGACCGGAAGAGCTCCGGAGGGACGGTCGGTAGCCAGGTGCTCCTCGCATCAAACTTGCTCCTTCGCCAATCCCCTGCAAGTTCTCGGAGGAGCATGTCAAAGCACGAACGCGGTCACACAAAGGGTGAAAGCGATGACCTGAACCCCGGCACGGAAACCAAAGGCGAGCCAAACGACGCAGCCTGCTGACACAGCACCCCTCGCCCGCCGCGCCGGTGGAGCGGGCAGCGCGGGACGCGGCACCGGGGCCTCGGCCGCGATCACCACCGCCGACGGCGGAGCGCTGCCGCGTCCCACGGCCGCCAGGACGGCGAGCACACGCGGGGGACCGCGACGGCAGGCGCAGCCACCGGGCAGAGACAGGCGGTCGGGCTCATCTGTCCCTTGCGCCGCGCCGGGGCTCGCCGAGCACCGACCCGCGCTCACACAGGCACCGTACCGCAGGGCCGCGGACCGCCCCCGCCGCAGGGCCGAGACACCGGGGCCCGCTCCCGGCGCGGGCTGAGGGCTACCTGGGCAGACTCCGCGCTCTGGCCCCTACCGGCTGCCAGNTTTGGGGCTTTTTGGCGGGGGAGGGGGTGCGCTCCGCCGCCACCCGCTTCAACTCGGCTCCTCGCGGCGCGGCGCGGGGGATGCCGGGAGTCGTAGTGCGGCTGCGGGTGCCAGCCCCAGCACCATAGGCGGGACATAGTGGCAGCAGAACTACAACTCCCGGTATGCCCCGGGCCGCCCCGACCAGGCGGCGTCGGCGCACTTGGCTCCCCAGAGACACCGAACGTTTCAGCGGCCGCTGGGAACTTGCTGACTCTTCACATTGCGGGCAGAGACAGGAGCGGCGAGCGCGGCCAGGCTCGGCGCCTCTCGCTGGGCCAGAGGGAGTGAGACCGCACGCCGATCAGCAGCGGCTACTAGCGCTGCACCGTGAATCACTCCAGGGTACGAGGCACCGAATAGTGCGGCAACTTGTTTATCTCGCCAGCTGCCACTCAAGGCTCAGCCCCGCCCCGTGCTGGATGCTGCCCTCTGATTGGCCAGTTTCGCCCCGCCCTGCCGTGGTTCGGCCGCGGGGCGCCGCCGGCGGCTGCGGCCGCGGGTGGGGTTCTGTAGTCGTCCCGCCCGACGCCGGCTGGGCGAAGGCAGAGGCAGCGGCCCGAGCCCCGTGGGGTTTTGCGGCGTTAGGGAAGAGCCGCTGCTCGCCCGAAGGGCGGGCTCGCAGCCCCGGGAGCAGCGGTTGCCTCGTCCGGGGCTGTCACCGCTCGGGTCCTGGCCCGCCCGGAGCAAACAGCTCAGCAGTGGCACGGAGACCCTGTCCCAGTTCCGCCTGTGCCGCTTCAGAGGGGCCGAATAGAAGAGCAAGGGGAGGAGCGAGAAGCCGGAGCAGGTGGCGGGCAACCGGGCGTCACCTCTGTGTCACCGCAGGTCCATGTTGGAAGGGGAGTGCTGAGAAGGGCGCTGGATGTAACCAGGCGATGCTAAATAAACTCATTTTTCACAGATTCACAGCGGACGGTTGCAGATACCGACGCAGGCTTATCGCTGAGGCTTTCTGCTTCGATGTGGCAGCAAAGCTCTGTCCAGCTCCAAGCACAGAGAGCTTTAGGCAAACACGATGCTACTTTCGGAGTTCAAACTTAATACTTTGAGATCATAGAATTATGCCTCGTTCTCTCTCATGCAGAGCTTTCTTTGTAAAGAGCATCGTTTGGAGCATACTTACATTATGTAAGGACCCCACAGAGCTAACTGAATACTAAAGTTATATCCTGTCATACAAGCAATTAATAATCCCCACCTTGTGTATTCCCCCTGAGTTTTCAACAGTCGGCAGCAAGGGAAAGAACAAAATTAGAGAAGGGAAGAGTTAAAGCCAGAGGCTGTCCGCATGGGGATCACATCTCTGCTCATCACTTGCCCTGACAGCTTTGGTTACCTACATGGAAAAGTTTTTCCACTGCCTAACAGACCGGGTAGGAGGGGTAGATGCGCTGATGAGAAGCTGTCACTGCTGACAAAGCAGAGGGAGGAGTCCACTGCATTCTAAGGTAAGGTACTGCATGTGATTACCAGTGCATAGCTAAGTCATGAGGTCCTAACCAGAAGTTTGTTTCTCAAGTAATGGCAGGAGGAGTGTAACCATTTTGAGGTGATTATTTCTTCCAGAAGGCAGTAGATGATTCAGAATTTCCCTCCTGCTAGGTAGGTAACAACCAAAATTCTCAGAATACTTCATCACTCCTTTACCAAAGTAATATTTTCCAGAGGGCTACAAGTGCTTTTCTCTGCAGTTGCAGATACAGCTCTTTCTGAACTAGGCTCCATCATGAGCTGGCAAATTTCCTAAATACAGGAGAGAGGACCATTGATCTTTCACTGTCAGCCTGAAAGATACTTACTAAAATCAGAGCTATCATTTCAGTTCTGGAAAGCTTCACATCTTGGGTGACCTAGTCATCAAAGACAACTCTGAGAAGAAAGAGACACAGGCTTGAAAAGGCAAGCATCTAGTAGAAGGTTATGGTGCCCAGATGTAGCCATCTACTCCTAAAGTCACTAGGAATAAGAGCTACCTTGCTGTTGGTAATAATAAACTCTGCAAGGAGTTGCCACTGTCCTTTTTATCAATCAAAACAAAAAAATTATATATATAAAAAAAATCTGTTATTGCCCATTTTTATCACTAAGGCTTTCATTTTATTTCCACCACACAAGGCTGGCTTTTACCATAAACCATTGAGCTCAGGTGAGAGAGGGCTAACAGCACCCCTCATTGTGGAAGCCCAGCTAGCCTGGCATTTGCAGCCCATGGCAATTCTCCTCTACCCTGTGCTGTACCCAGCTCCCCAGTGTTACAAGCAGACATTTTAGCTTTTCTGTGTAAACTGATTGTGCTTTGCCAGTGAATGTTTTGGCCCTGGCTCCTGCTACTGAGAGGCTGTCCGAGAGAAACCCCTCTTAACAGCTGGAAGCCTTTTGAAAATTTCAAACTTACATTTCCCTGTGGCCACTCTACATCTATCTTTTCTTCTCCTGCAAATACTGTCCTGAAGTAGCCTTTCCTGCTCTCCTGTGTGTATTTATAGAGAGCAATCTCATCCGCCTGCAGCCATTACTTTGCTGAACTAAACAAGCCATGCCCTTCTTACTCCCCTTATGAGCCCCCACAGTGGAAACTGGACTGGTACAAAGCTGGTTGTTGGAAATGCAGAGTGTGGTCTGTGCCCCAGTTTCTGCTCTTGTGACACAGCCCTGCTTCAAGTGTCTGAATCCCTGCACTGGTCACATAAAAGCCATTGAAGGCACAGAAACAGCTAAGTAGCTACAAGTGTTGGCCAGCTCAGAGGCTGGTAAGAATGAGGCTGCTCTCTCATTCGATGAAGAAGTTTTATCAATCATAGAATCATTTAGTTTGGAAAAGACCTTCAAGATCATCAAGCCCAACCATTAACCCTACTCTGCCAAGTCCACCACTGAGCCGTATCCCCAAGCTCCACATAGAATCATAGAATGGTAAGGTTGGAAGGGACCTCAAGGATCATTTAGTTCCAACCCCCTGCCATAGGCAGGGACACCTCCCACTAGTACAGGGCACTCAAGGCCTCATCCAACCTGGCCTTGAACACCTCCAGGGAGGGAGCATCCACAACCTCCTTGGGCAACCTGTTCTAATGTCTTACCACAGCTTTTAAACACATCCAGAGCTGGTAACTCCACCACCTCCCTGCACAGCCTGTTCCAATGCCTGACAACTCTTTCAGTCAAAAACCATTTCCAGTCAAAAACTTTTTCCAACTTGTGGTTAAAAGCTGGAAATGGGCACATTTGTCTCTTCTTGAGGTTGGAGCACGTGGCAGGGTTCCACTTCAAGTTCATAAAGATGGAGAAAATTGTTTATGTGGGCACACAGTGTCAGGCCTGCTGGAGAACAGCTTCCTGGCATCTCCTCTTAAGGTGGTTCCCAGAGGAGGAGAAGTTTCAGGCAGCCATTTAGAGGGCAGAGGTGAGTATTTGAGGGGTGGCAAATGGGCTGAGAGAAAGAAGCAGCATTGTGACATTTTCATTGCTCTTCCATGTTAGTAGAATGGTTATGATACCAGTAATAAGCATTTAATAGCATTCACAGTTTGAAAAAGATGGTTTATTAATTGTGTTCTTTAGAAATGCTTTATTCATTGTATTATTCAGAAGACAAATGCCTGGAGCATTTTTAATATGTTATGCCCCATCATTTGTTAATTGTGCTGATGCAGGAAGTCTGAGGAGCCCCACCAAAAAAAACAGAAAATGAGAGGCTTGCAGATTGCAGGCACAGCGCTCTCGGCCTGCCAGCCCAACTGAAGGTGCCAGGATGTTGCTCTTTGGGATCACCACTTCTTCCAAATCCTAAGCCACTGCAGTTAGACAGTGCCCAGAAGAGGAAAGGGATTTCAAGCAAGCCTGAAAGAGAGGAACTGAACGTGGTCACCAGTTCTCTAGAAGACAGCTAAGACACGAATTTCTAATGTAAAAAGGGAAGACTTTGGCCTTTCCCACTCCAGCATCGTGGAAGTGACACACACATATCCTTTTCCTTCTTTACAGAGTGCTTTGCATATGAAGTACATTGGTTTCTTTCCTTCCCAGCCTGTCTTAACTGTGCTCCTTGGCTTGGAAAGTTCTGTCACAGACAATCTCTTTAGAGGTCTCTCTTTGGGTATTAGTGAGACAAAAAATGATGTCTGCTTTGATTTTTCTTTTTTTTTAAATTTCTCTAGGCCACATCTTGAAGTAGTTCCTCCCCCCCCCC
>WBNM01028901.1:366779-381845 GCA_013399055.1 Ramphastos sulfuratus | reverse complement strand
CCCCCCTTTTTTTTTTTTTTCTTTTTAAACTTCTCTTTTTAAGCTTTTTACTTGTTAGTACACTGGGAAATTTTGGATTCTTAGGGATCAAGACAGCATTTTTCCAGTCGATCTTGAGTGGAGTGTTAATAAACATAGACAAACAGTGTTTACTTATGTCAGTTACATTTAAGCTGATGTTGCTTCACTTCAGACATCTCAGAAGTCTGAGGAATTAAAGCAGAGAAAATTCAGAAGAAATAGAGGTCTCAAATGAACTCTACAGAAGCAGAAAAAAAACTTAGCTCTATTCCAAAGAATGCAGGAATGTATTTGGGATTTTTAAGCATACCAGTGTGGGACTGTGAGGAGCCTAATGAAAGTGGGACAGCATGTCAGAGGATTTCAAATAGGGATTGATTAGAAAGTCTTCTGTTGGCTGTATTTCATATGTTACCATTCCCAATAAAACTGTGAATTTTGCTTTTATGTCAATTAACTGCTAAACACCTATAGTAAAAGCATTAACATTATTTTATAGGTTTAGAAAATAAAAGTGCATCACTGAGGGGATCTATCAACATCTCACAGCAAACCTGGAGAGCACACTAGGAGTGGAAGATGTGAGTTCTGACTTCTGCTCTCATGATAGAATTATTTGGCTAGCTCTGGTTTGGTTTGGTTTGAATTCATTTTTATAGTACCATAATTGAAGTAGTACTAAAATAGAAATCTTTTGCTGCTTTTCTTGAGTACAATCCAGGAACCTGGTCTCAGAATAGTCTATACTGCTTTTTACCATGTGTGCTGGTTTGAGGCTAATTGGAGTATTTTAATAAAAGAATTAGATGATAGGCTGTGAAAAGCACACAGTGGTGATGTCTGCTTCACTCATAGGCTTGCTGAGATGGATATGAACAAGGACACAGACATAGATACCACAGAGAGTCTCTCTCTCTGGGAGCTGCTGTGTCTGCTGGCTTTCTGCTGTGTAACCCAACTAATCACTCTGCTTCTGTCCCCTCTTGCCCACCCTCCAGACTCACCTTGCACATAAGGCAGCCCCTGGGATAAGGTAGAGGGGTGGAAAGAAGGTGGAAGGGTGGTTGGGAGCCCCTCCTGGGGACTCTGATTTCTGGGAGGGGGATTGTGTTTCTGTATTGCCTTTAACTTGCATATTTCTGTAAATATTCCTGTATATAGCGTATGTATCTGCTTGTATATTGTGCTAAGCTTTAAATAGAGCTTCAGTCCTTAACTTCCAGCCAGTTGAGTCTAGCCTGGGTGCTTTTTCATAGCATGGGGGGTGGGTAACTCCCAAACCATCACACCGTGGTTTGGTTTTATTTTTTCCTGAGAAAAAGAAAACCCTTACAGAAATCACAAAAGCTCTCCCTTACCTTCTCTTTACAGGCTGTCAAGATTGAAGAGCTCCTTGAGACACTCAAGAGAACTCAGCAGTCAGCAACTGAAAAGCAATGGGAGGTGGCAAAGTGAAAGTGAAATCATTGTATACTGTGTGGTGTGCCTGGGTGCAGCACCGCACTGCTACCACTCAGCCTTAGCTCTGACCCAGAAGGGAGGCCTTCAGTGTCTCTTTCTTAGCATAGCCACTGACTCCCTGTGATCTGACCTTATTTTATTTGAGGGTACAGCATGCCTGATTCAGTTGATCAGAAAAACATGCCAAAGGAAAAAAAAAAAAAAAAAAAAGAAAAAAAGCCCAGAGGATACTGTGGACTAATGCACATCTGAGAATCAGCATGAGAGTTGGTCAGAAAAAAATACCAAAGAAAAGAAAATCCCAGAGGATGCTGTGGACTAATGCATATTTGAGAATCAGCATGAGAGCTGGTCCAGAGGGCCAGCCAATGTCTCCAGAAGCCAGATTTGCAGAAAGCTTTGAATTCTAAAAACATAGAAGCTGCCCATGATCATGGAAAAAGCAGGAACTCTAATCCTGAATATAGCTGTCTAAAATGTCATAGTTTGGGGCTACACAGGCAGTGTAACTGAGCTTCCTTGGCTTTATTGGTATATGTGGGTTCAGGCTACCTGCACTGTTGGCATCCTCAGTCCAGCACCACCATATTCTACCTACTATATTTCCTTGCTGGCTGTTAAAGTTTGCAGGAGCTAAAATAATTCTGAACTCCCCCATAGAATCCACTGATCTTTTCCCACGAACTGGGAAAGAGTAGCACATAATGAAAAAGGAAAGGTGTTTATTTAATTGCCCTTGATGCTTATAAAGGAGAACACAGCAGAAGTGCACTGTCTGATAGCTTTCAGGAGTGAAATGCATGCCCACAGAAGAAACAGAACTGTGCTCAGCAGATAACCTGAACTGTATCAAGTCCCACTGTTATGTTTTCCACTGGATATGGTAAGTTTTATACCACTGCACTGGCAGAATCCATCCTACAAAGAAGCTATGGCTAGACAATAGTATTCCATAATATTTCAGTACATTTCACGTGTAGAACTGTTCTACATCAGTAGATTGTGATGCTCTATTACAAGTGCATTCAATGACAAATATTCAAAAGGGTTTTAATAAATTGGTCTTGGACAGGACACATAGGACAAAAAAATAACAATCTTAAGTTGTATTAACTGGGATTTACATGCAGGAAAACCTCTGAGTGCTAAATACAGTTATGTAGTGAAATTGTCTGGAGATGCTGTGCAATCATTACACTGAAAATCATTAGATATTTGCAAGAAAAGGTTAGCTAAACCTCTGTCAGAAATTCTGTAGATGATGTATCATTAATGGGATGAGGAGAGCAGCTGGGAACTTCTGCTTTCTTTCCAGCCCAGTTTTTCTATGGCTCTCTTATTCTATATGCTTCATTTCATGCACTCAGTCAAAAAATTAGAAGCCAAAACCTAACAGACAGAAGTAAACCATGAGTTTCCCTGACAGAAAGGTTATCCCACAAGGAGTCATACTTAAATCTGAGCTGTTCACAGTTCATAAGTGATCTGGGAAAAGGAAGGAGTGATGATGTGACAACATTTGAAGTACGTATCTAATGATTCAGATCTAAAGCTGACTGAAAAATACTGCAGGAGGCTCCCAAGAGTGGTAGGTTTGAACAGCAGTGTTCCAGAGTGCAGTGTAAGGCATGAGGGTGAAAACAGACACTCTAAAAGCTCCTATCAGTCAGGAAAATGTCTTGAAGTCGCTGTGAGTAGTTCTCAGAACAGAAGTTCACTGATCCAAAGTAAAGAGGCCAAGAAAGGTAAACTTTTGCAGGACAGGGGTAAGACAACAAAGCATAAAACACACTTAGGTAGCACTGCAGGTAACTATGGTGCACTGCTCGTGCAGTGCTTTCAGTTCTAGGATAATCAAAACTCAGAAATATGAAATGGGAATAGTACACAAATACATACATTAGCAGCTACTAAGCACAGGACACTGCCTCTGGCCTACTAAGTCTGCAGGACTCATTCTGGAAGCTGGGAAGGCATCAGAAGGGATCCTTGCTATCAGCCTGCCCTTTTCATTTTGTGCCAGATGAGCCTCTGGTCTCACCTGCCACAGCCATTCTTATGGTCCTATGAGGAGAGGCTAAATACATTTGGATTTGTTAGCCAAATAAATTATTAGGAGAGTGATAAATGATAAGAAATAAATGGATCCGAAAGACATAATTAATACTGTGTCATTTGTGGTTATTGCACACACAGAATCACAGAAACACCCAGGTTGGCAAAGCCCCTCAGGATCACCAAGTCCAACCTAGAACCCTACTCTACAAGATTCACCTTAAACCATAGCCCTAAGCACCACATCCAAACCACCCTTAAACACAGCCAGGGTTGGTGACTCCACCACCTCCCTGGGCAGCTCATTCCAGTCCCTGCCCAATCTCTTTGTGTAAAACTTTTTCCTAATGTCCAATGCAAACCTCCTCAGTCTCAGCTTGAGGCCATTCCCCCTCGTTCTGTCTCCAATTACTTGTGAGAAGAGCCCAGCAGCAGCCCAGAGGGAGCTTCCAGCCATGGCCCAGAGGGAACTTCCAGCTCAGGAATTTACTACAACACAGTCTGTTAGAAGCTGACAAGATGTATTAACAAAAGAAATGAGTGGTCCAAGAGCTGAATCTCTCCTGCCTGTGAATGATTTTGAGCTTCCTGAAACTATGGAGGAGTTAGAGTTAGGAAAACCTAAGAAGAATGAATATGCTGAGAGCCTCTCAATATGTTACTAAAGTTCTGGTTTTCTTCTTTTCACTCTGATTTTATTATTTCCTAACTCCATCTGAGCCTCAGTGGCAAAATCCTAAATTATCTAGATTGCAGAACTGTATTTACAGCCAAATAGGAAATGACAGCATCAGCTGCTGGCTCACTGTGCTGAAGAAGTTGAGCAACTCTGGATTTTAAAAGAAAGCCAGATGGTCTAATGAGAGCAGGAACCAGGAGTTCCATTGTCCTGCTTGGATTTCCTTCTTTTAAGACCAGATTTTCTATCTGGAACATGAGGCAGAATATTTCCCCATCTGCAGGAAAACTGTTGGGTGCAAGCATAACTAAACCTCTCAGTTAGCTTTACTAGCTGCATCCATCCATCAGGAAAGAATTTTCAGTGTTTCAGTCAGCTTGAAAGAGTGAACTGACCAAAATCTTCTTACACCTCAGGCTCTGATCTTGCCCCTACAGCTCAAAAATAAAGGAGATTATCCTAGGGTAAATACCTGTTGTTAAGGCCACACAGAGAAAAGACTAAGCACTGACTGTTGGAGCAAAAGTACTTTTTGAAGGTATTTTACTGTCAAACCCCTACAAGAGGTTGAGTATCAAGAAGGTGAGTATGACTTTGGCCTCACAGAAGATGCAGGGGTAAGAGTTGATGCAAGGAAGTATGGGGATGATGCATCCACAGACAACCACTGGCAGCTCTTAAAGCAGAACCTGACTGCCCTTGCTGCTGAATGAGACTTCTTATCACTACCTTCTGTGCTATCCTCACTCCAACTTTACATCAAGACAATCAGCAAAATTAAGGCATTGAAAGTATTAAATGAATGCCCCTAAGCTGCAGTCCTTTCAGGTGCCATATTAATGTTTCTCTGAAGGACAAAGTGCTCTTGGTTCCCTGTGACCTCTGACAGTGTATTGTGCCTGACTGGAGTGGGTTAATTTTCATCATAGGTGGTGCTGTGGTTTAGATCTGTGACCAAAACAGTGTCAGTAACACACCACACTAGCATTTTAGCTATTGGTGAGCAGGAACTGCACAGCACCAAGGCCTCTTCTGTTCCCCACTTTGCCCCCACAGTGAGTAGGCTGACAGGAGCTGACCAAAGAGCCTCCATGTAACATTATGTTCAGCAATAAAACTGGGGAGGAGGGTTTGCAAAGTTGCCATTGCTTGCAGACTGGTTGGGCATCAGCATGCTGGTGGGAGGTGGTGAGTGAGTGCTTTTCCATCTCTTGTTTTCTTTCTCTTTTTTTCCCCTTTGTTTGACTTATGAAGATGTCTTTATCTTGACACATGCTTATTTCTTGCCTTTGCCCTTTCAGTTCTCTTCTCCATCCCACTTTAGGGGGTGAAAAAGCAAGCAGCTGTGTGGGTGTTTGGTTGCTGGCCAGGGTCAATCTACCTCCCATTGGAAAGTCCTGAGGAGAAAATGAGAAGGAAGCAGGATGCATCTTACTAGGCCAATGGCTTTGCTATGGCTCCCATCCTCTACTCTGGATGTGGAAACTACCAAATCCCTATTGTCACAACTCGGTGGCAGAAGTCACAGTTCATTTTCTCTTTCCCATCAACTGGCAGCAGTAGATGAAGGAGGTAGCATGGATCTGAGGAGGATTACCAAACTGATAACAGTTCTAAAGCCAAAGCTTCCCTGTCTCCTTGGGCCTAGCTCTGCTGTCCAGCAGAATGCTTGCTAACAGCCTACGATGTCGTTTTACAGAGCTCATCCACTCCCTAGCGTGAGGAACTTGAGCTTTCATCCCTCCCTTTCCTCAGTCTGAAGCTGTTGTGTTTGTTCTGCACAGCCACAGCCTGACACCATGACAGCCACACCAAAGAGAATGTCTGCCTGAAGCTCCCATACCATGGGGCAAACCCATGGCAAAACAGGTTCCATTGCTAACCCTGTGGCTGTTGAGGAGCTGCAGGAACTTAGGTTCTACAGGTGTGGGAGCTTTCCAGGACTGTCTGATAGCAAAACACTTGCAAAGGTAGGGGGCTTGTTTGTTGAATAATACCTCAGAGTAAGGAGACTGAAATCTTAGGGAGTGAAATTCATACACTCTTTAAATCAAATGATAATTACTATGATAGTAACTTAACAGAGCCTTGTTTACCCCAAAGTCCATTCCAAACCTCACTGTGACCAGTGAAAAAAACCTACTTGCTATGTTTCGGTTCTTGTGTTTATAAAGGAGGAACAATAATATTTAGACATCCTCAACAGGGACTGTCTTAAATCCAGTGAGTAGCTTTGGACACTGACTAGTAACCATTATTTTGTCATTGCTATTTTATTATTGCTAAATGGTAGCAGCAAGTGCAAATAAAACTTTCTGCATTGGGTCCATCACTTGCTGCATGTTCTTTGGTGCAAGATAAAGCACAGGGAGGTGTCACTCTAGCATGTTTGTTATAGACACAGGCATGCTCGAAGCAGAAATAACTCTGATATCAATGGCAACAAACAATCCCAGCAGGCTGGCATCACCAAACAGCTCTTGGTGGTGAAATCCTGAAGACTGGTGCTTGTGAGCTGGAATGCTTATGGAAACTGGATGCCTACTGAATGAAAACACAAACTAACAGAAAGAAAAGTTGCTTAAATGGTGGCTGTTGTACAGGTTACGCTAAGAATGCCTTGTGGGTGCCAAGCTCACTTCAGTCTGTTTTTGACTAAAGCCACTCCTGGGTAGAAATCAAGTTATGCTGCTAAGAAGTGGCAGAAATTAAGTCCTGGCTTCTTCAGAGCCTCATCCTGTTCTTTGTCCTTTTGCAGTGTCCACAGCTTAAGCTCTCTGCCCATCATAAATCTTCCCTTCCCCCCACAGTGTTCACATCTCCTTCCTTCTGCCTCCTAGCTACCAGCTGGGTGAGAACCAAGGGGATGTGGTTGGTTTTAAGATAGGCATGTGCTGGCTGCCAGCAAACTAAACATAATAAATAACCTTTTAGCTTGGGCAACAGCCTCTCAGTCATGGCAGTGACTTGAAAGAAGCAGTCTTTCCTTCACTGAGCTGTTACATCTCATGAAACTTGGAGGAACTTCATGGCCTGAAGGTTTCTCTTTCTGCATCGAATGCAATTAAAATGAACTCAGGAGTTCAAAAGTTGTCAGAGAGGGCCTGACAAGATGGGTAGGCAAACAGCATTATCACCCTGCCTCCTGAGCCTTATAATCACAGGGAAATATCCTTTGAATATACGATAGATGCAATTCCCAGTAGTTTATAAGCAAGCTTTGAGGATGGAAGCACTCAAAATATTGGTCTCAGGAGTCTCCATACCATTTACAACATTGAATAGGAATCTCCAAAGCCACTTAGTGGCATCACAGCAGAAAAACTACAGTTATTTTGATTTATTGGGGTTAATACAGAAGCTAGTGGAGAGCAGGACTGCACTTCAAGAGTCAGAAGGCAAGTCCCTGTTAGCTGTTTATTCTCCAGCAGTTAGGCATCATTTCCTAAACATATTAATTTGTAGTTTGCTGTCAGAACTTGGGGACTGTTGTTTGTAATTAATACATACATACATACATACATATATATATATATATACACACATCTATATATATATAAAAAAAAAAGTTAAATGGAGGATTTCTAGGGTCCATCCTATACAACCCTGCTAAATGAAATATTTACATTGCCTTTAGGACTCCCTGCCTATGAAAGATCTTCTACTTGAACACCCACAGATGACAATCACATGCTGTGTATGCATGAGTGTATTTTCTGCCTGTATTAAGTTGTGGCTTTTTTCACATTTCCAATATTCTAGACTCTATCCAACTTAAATTCAGATACAAAAAGGATACTGGGTTTGGCACAGTGCAGGTAATGTGATACCTGTTTTTTAAAAGTCTTGATAAAATTGCATGCTTTCTTCTGTGTGTAATCTCCTTTCTTGGTTATCACTTCAATATTGATACCACATGTCATTCTTATCCCTCCCAGAACACATTTAAAGTGTGGGGTGGCAGGGGGGGTGGAGGGTGGGGTGTGTGTTGAGGAAGCCAAACATCAAATTCACCTTGATATGACTTTGATGGAGAGAAGACAAAGACATGAGTTGAACAAATTCATTTACTTCTGTCCATCAATAATTCAGGTTTCACTGGAAGCACCTTGGGTCACTGAAATGGTAGAAAAAAGCCATCTAGTGTCAAAAAGATGTTCCAAAAGAACTCGGTGCCTGCAAGCAAGCTGGCAGTTAAACCAGTTCTGGAGGAAGTGAAAACGGAGAGTTAAATGTGGTAAATTCCTGACCAAAAAAATGTGCAGTGACTGTAGCAGTGGGGCACATTTGCACAGAGAAAGGAGCTAATAGAGAAGTTCTGCACATCTCTATGAGAAACAACATGGAAAAGGAAGATAAAAGATGGAGAAAAGCCCTAGAATTTGAGCACTTCTGCTTACCGGCTGAAATTGCTCATGTATAAAAAGCAGATGGATGTGCCCTGCTGTGGCCACTGTAGAGCTTTCAAGCAGGCCAAATCCCATCAAGCCCTCTTCAGGAGTGTTTTCCTACACACAGAAGCTTATATGGACTTAATTCANTGGCTGCTCCCTCCTTGGAGGTATTCAAGGCCAGGATGGATGAGGCCTTGAGTGACCTGTTCTAGTGGGATGTGTCCCTGCCTATGGCAGGGGGTTGGAACTAGATGATCTTTGAGGTCCCTTCCAACCTTACCTTCTATGATTCTATGATAATATTAACCCATCAGGCTCAATTTTTGTGTGTAGTTTCTTTTACATTGACTTCAAACGATTTTATTGCCATGTTTGTGACTTATCCATTTAGATCATAAGCACAGCTTAAGATTGCAAACAATTGCTCCATTCAGAGTTGTTGCTACTCCCCAGCCCTCCATCACTGACCTTTAGCAAAAGGCCACTTCCACCCACAGTTCTGCCAACCGGCTCCAAAATGGGTCCCTTGGTGCCAGCAAGGCTGGGGAACAACCTCCAGTGAAGCCAAGGAGCACCTACACAAAAGCTGTGGGTGCAATGACCTGCTGCTGGATGGTGACAAGCAATGAGAATGTTGCATCTTCAGCTGGTCCAGCTATACTGGGAAGGAAGCAGCAGCCTTGCTGCCCTGCTGATGGCTAAACCAGGATAAACAGAGCTAAACCACGCTAAAACCTTGACTGCCCACAGCCTTGTGTACTGTGGAATAGTAGAATCAGAATGTACTGGGTTGGAGGGGACCTCTAAAGGCCATCTAGTTCAATGTCCCCTGCAGCAAGCAGAGACATCCCCAATATAAATATGTGCATATATATATATGCATGTATGTATGTGTATATATATATGTATGTATGTATGTATGTATGTGTGTGTATATATATATATGTATGTGTGTATATGTGTATATATATATATATATGTTATATTATTTGGAAATAATTTTGCTAATCCTTTGTATCAAATCTTCTATAGTATTCTAAAGGTTTGGGTATTTTTCACTGATGTGAAAAAAAAAAATTCTCTAATACAGTAAGTTATTTCTTTATATCTAATACAATAAGTGACTTCTTTATCTCTAATACAATAAGTTCTTTCTTTATCTCTAATACAATAAGTTACTTCTTTACCTCTAATACTATATTTCTTTATCTCTAATATAATGTTACTTATTATTTTACCTCTAATACATAAAGTTGTTTATTACTTTAATACATTAAGTTATTTATTAACTTATCTCTAATGCAATAAGTTTTTTTATCATAATCTGCAGCAGGAAGTTGTGTTGCATCCTGAGCCAATCTATAACCACAGAAGAAGATTAATATCTTCTCTTATCTTTACCTCCATCCTCCATTTATCTATCATCTCATAAGACCATTTTAATTTATTCTTATCTAATTATACTGTAATGTAAAATAGAGCAATTTTTAAGTCATTCTAGGAGGCCTTTATTGGCTTAGTGCAGCAAAAGGACCACCAAAAAACCCCAGTGAGCAGGGCAGATGAAACTGCAGCATAGCTGGCAGGGACAGGCTGTGAGTTATGATGTTGCTCCTGTGCTGTGTGGCATGGAGAGTGTCACACTGAGGGATGCTAATAGCCTTTAGCTGGAGCCAGGTCTCCTCAATCCCCTTCTGTGGCATTGCAAGGATAAATATCGAATGCATAAATAGGTAACATAGAAAATAATTCTATTTTTTTAATGATAAGCTTGCATTAAGAGGGGTAAGGCTGCTTTACATGCTTGGGTTCTTCCATCTCTGGATTCACTCTGCGGATGTGCTTTATAGCACTATTGCACCTTATCAGTTTTATAGCTGGTGAATTACTGCCTGAAGTGTAACCCTCAGGTGCAGGTTAGCACCATGCCTTCCATGTGCTTACCCGTCACAAGGGTCTGCTCTTCCCTTCCACTTCAGCTGAATCACAAAATCCTCAGACATGACCATCCTGGTGCATGGAGGGAGTTGTGAAGCTATAAACTCACTCACCAGACTCAGAAATGATACCTGCAGGCAGGTAATGTGCCTCTGGCTGTACAGCGAGCAACTAATCCCACACTGTGGCACCCAAGTCCCTAACAGAGCCAGAACTGAAAGACGGAGCTGAGGTTGTTCAGTCTGGAGAAGAGAAGGCTCCAGGGAGACCTAATAGTGACCTTTCAATGCCTGAAGGGGGCTACAAAAAGGATGCAGAGAGACTGTTTGCAAAAGCCTGCAGTGACAGGACAAGGGCAATGGCTTCAAAGTAGAGAAGAGAAGATTTAGATTGAATGTTAGGAACAAGTTCTGCACCATGATGGTTGTGGAATGCTGCAACAGGTTGCCCAGGGAGGTGATTGAGGCTCCATTCCTGGAGATATTCAGGGTCAGGCTCAACAAGGCTCTGAGCAACCTGATGTGGTGGAGGATGTCCCTGCTGACTGCATGTGGGTTGGACTGGATGACCTTTAGAGGTCCTTTCCAGCAAAACCATTCTATGATTCTGTGACAGTCTTCCCAATGACAATGTCAAAGTTAGAGACTCCAGAAGTGACTACATACTTCATAAAAGCTCCACCTAGGCACAACACACATCTAAGGAATGCAAATATTTTGCAGGACTCTGATCCTGGTAGGAGTTCCTTCTTTGTATTTTTAAGGCAAATCCAAATCAAATTATTTTATCCTGTGGGACAATTTCAGCATGCAAACAGCAAACTTGGATAACTTTCTTAGAGGATTTGAAGCTTAAGGCATTCTGAAAGCTTCACTATAAATATTTTAAAAGAGTCTGTTAATATAAAAAAAGAGAGTCTCTTAATATAAAAAAGAGCAAGCCCAGCATATATAGCAAGAAGATTGATTTAGAATCATAGAATCATAGAATGGTAAGGGTGGAAGGGACCTCGAAGATCATCTAGTTCCAATCCCCTGCCATAGGCAGGGACACATCCCACTAGAACAGGTCACTCAAGGCCTTGTCCAGCCTGGCCTTGAACACCTCCAGGGAGGGAGCAGCCACAACCTCCCTGGGCAACCTGTGCCAGTGTCTCACCACCCTCACTGGAAAGAACTTCCTCCTAACATCAATTTCTTGATTTAAATAATTTTGATACAGCATTAAAGAATTTTTAGGTGAGACATAAGCAAGATGGTATATTAAGAGAAGAGTCTATCTACTTTTTCTAGCCAAGGGTTGAGTTTACTGGAATTAAACCATTTTGACAGACAGGTAACCAAAAAGATGTGGCAGGAGCTGGTACCCTGATAACGATGGCATGTTGTGTGAGGCTATCCTAGGGGAGAGGCAAGTTCTGGGGCTGCACTCTGACAGCCATAATAGTTATTTAGTGCTGCAGGAGTTGATGGGATTACTGCAACCCTTCAGAATAATCTCGTGTGATAGAGAAAGTTTGGTGGGAAATGTGCTCTTCTTCTTAGCTTAGGAGTCTGAAAGCCACAAGAAGGACTCTGAAGAGAAACTAGCCCTGAAGCAAAAGCCCAGTGCTTCCCGTTAGAGGTCAGGACACAAAGACGGCTTGACACCCAGCCTGACTCGGAAAGGGTTTGACAAAACATGCTGGGCAGCAGCTCCAAGCAGCCAGACCGTTTGGTACCCTGGGCGGGTTAGGCTGCAGCAGATCCTATTGTTGCTCACTCACTTCCGTAGCAGAGGGCACCTTGCACCATCGTCCTTGTTGATAGAAAATCAGGGAGTGGTGTGTCCCTCTTTTTCGAAACAGATGATCTCAGCTCCTGGCACAGAGTGTTCCATCTGCGTTTCTCACTGCCCTGACTCGAAGCACATCAACGTGTGGCTGTGCTGTACCAGGGACTGCAGACCCTCAGCCTTCACACTGCCTGGGTGATATCTGCTGCTGCTGCTGCATCCATGCAGGAAATGCAGGAATGCTCAGCAGCTGCTCCGAGGTGTGTCCCTGACAGACATAAATGCCTTGCAGCCGCTTGCATAAAGCCTCACATACTGTGTTAAATCAACACGGGGAGCTCCATGCCCCAGCAGAGCTAAACAAACCTACTGCTCAGAGCATCACAGCTGTGCACAAGCTCTGCTGTTCCTTGAAAGAAGCTCTCTTGGAGCCAGTGTGACATTTAACTGACACACTTCAGGTGCATGGGAGCCAGTTGTGAACTCCAGAAATTTAGCAGGAGCTCCAGAGAATAAGGAGTTTGTTGTCTCTGTTGATTTTGGAACCAATGTAAGCACCTAAGCTGTGGGCAGAATCACTTCAGGAATGGTTTCAGCCTTTGTATAGTCCTCTGCAATTACATGGCAAAAATAACCACTTTAGTCTCATAATAAAAATGTTCTTTATATTTTATGTTTATTACATTATCTGCTACTACTATTTATTACTTATCTACTATCTATTACATAGTACTAATAGAATCATAGAATGGTAAGGTTGGAAGGGACCTCAAAGATCATCTAGTTCCAACTCCCTGCCATTTATGATAATAATCATAAATGTGTTGGCTTTTTTTTCCTGCTGGTGCTTTCCATTAGATGCATTTGTGTCATCTGAAAAGTCAACAGCTGTGTAACCTTCACATTGCCTCATCTCTTGCAGCACTGTAAGAAACTAGGTGTTGGAAATAAAATGTTAAGCCACCCAAAGCCACCACAGTTAATGACATTTAACACCTGACTAAGCTGGGCTCACCCAGAGCTTTTGGTAGGATTGGGAATAACCAATCCTGCTGAAGCAGTTTTGTTGTGTTACATGAGAGGCCATTAATAGCTACAGTTTCTGTTAAAACTGGAGGTAACCGTAGAAGCCAAAGGCCCTGTTCAAGTTTAGGAGTATTTTGTACCTCCTTTTCGTGGTGCTGCAGGATTTGGAAGACCCTGCTTTATTTGTTTATTTCTATCTATCTATTCTCTATGACCTATGGACAGATTGAGTATTGATCATAGATCTATTTGCTTTTAATTAATATATCACCACGAGCAGCATGTAAGAGGAGACTGCAGAGAGCATTCTCTGCTGCTCAACTTTCACAGTGATGCCACAGCACTGAGTTGCTTTTTATTGATTCTCTTGAACCTGTAAAGAAAATGTGCATCCTCTACCACAATGCAGAGGTTGCTTTTATCACATTTAACTGTATTTCCACTACTAGGCTGAGGTGAAAACTCAGCTTTAGTGTTGCATGAATAATATAATTCCCCCCCAAACGACTCACACTTGAAATGGAACAAAGGCCCCAGCTCTGAGGAGCAAGCAGAGAGCTGTGTGAAGGCAGGGCAGGTGTCAGTGTGGGAATGCAGGGGTTCTTTGAACAGGGGTGGAAGAGTACAGCAAGGAAAGGGGGCAGGAGCTGAAGGATGTCCTCCTCCATTTTACTGTAAAAGCTATGCTTTCTCCTTTGTGGCAATACTTGAACTTGCCTTTTTTTCTCTTAAAAGGAGCAGCCTTCTCTTCTGTGGCTTAGCATAACAAAGGAGTTGGCTTTTAACGGTAGCTTGCTTTTCTTTGGCTTTCAGCCAAGGGAAAAATTCTGATTTTCTCTGGATGTATATTTTACCCATTAGCAAAACGTTGGGGGTTTATCCTCCTGGTATTCCTCCACATCATTTTCTTAGGTTTCTACACTTTTCTTATCTTCACTCCATGAAGATGTGCCCTTGGATCTTCCCAGCATATGTGGCTGGGAACCTGCAAGTGTGTGTATCACTTTGTCAGTGCAGGAGCCATTGTGGTGGCATAACCACGGCTTCCTGTTCTCACTCTCTCTCTGGCCATGCTGCTCCAGTGCTCATGCTTTAAGATCCTCTCTAGGATTTCCCCTTTGGGTAGGACTTGCAGGCAGTCCCTGCTGCAGAAGTGCCAGTTACCCAGAGCAGGCTGTCTGCAAGGAGACAGCCCCTTTGCCTGCTGTCTGAAAGATCTTCCTGCAGTGAAAAGACATCCTGGGAACGTCCAAATTCCTTCTCCTTCCTGTTACTGAGCAAATCTAACAATCTGTCCTTTTGCAGAGGGTCCAGAAAAACACAGCCTCCTACACGGGCACAGGTTGAGGAGAAAGGGTTAAACAAGGTGTAATGCACTCCCGGGGAGAGTCCTGACCAGGGACACACACAGGAGAGGGACAACATCCTGGGGAGATCCCAGGAAAAAAAATCCTGTTACTGAAAACCAATATCCTTCAAGAAAAACAGAAGGCAGATAGGTGCATCTGTTATCAATCAGCTCCTTGGAGAACAAGTTCAGGAGTCAGGGAGCAACAGAGACAAGCCTTCCCTCGGGCTCGGATTCCTCCCTGGAATTTCTCAAATGCCCATGGCTGCAGAGCTGTAATCCCTGGGTCATCCTGCGAGCAGCAAGCTATTTTCAGCCTCTCCACCAGCTCGACAACCCAGCAAAAATGTGGCTACCTGTAGAAGTCAAGG